>JAGDYQ010000014.1:10241829-10450149 GCA_021962125.1 Bulinus truncatus | reverse complement strand
GTACATTGACTTAAAGTCACTCACCATTCTCCATATTCCCCAAGAACTGTTCTAAATGTGTACATAGCATCCTGTACTGACAAGTAATGTAGGTCAATTGTTTTATCTGGGTCTCTGTCAGATGATAAAAAAAATATGTCAAAAATATTTAAAAGCTATTGAGATTACGGGTAACTTATTCAAATTTATCATAAAAGATGAATTTATTTAAGCCATTCAGAATTGAAAATTGTGTTCACGTATATCGTATTTTTTAGTTTGTGAATCAGTTTCGCATAATGTTTAACTTGTACATTCAACATACTGATGTTATATTCGACCTACTGATTTTACATTCAACCTTTTGTATTGACGTTACACTTAACCTATTGATGTTACAACCTAATGATATTTTAAATAAGTAAATGATTGGAAAGATAATTATCAGACTAGGGGCTAAAAAAATATTTTCTTTAGATAAACAGATGGACTGAACAGCATCTTAATAGATAGATAGATAGATAGATAGATAGATAGATAGATAGATAGACTGATGGTTGATGTAAGACAGACTATTATCTAAACTCACGTTACTTCTCTCTGCCTTGAGTAATCCCCAGACTCCGAGCGATGCCTGGTTTTGTTTAAATTTCTTTCTCTTGATCTGCCTCTTCGTCTATTTTGCCATCTGTCATCATAGTTATCATTTTCATCGTCATCCTCGTCTTCATTATCATTTTCGTCGTCATCATCTCCTACAAACAAAGTGTTTGGCTGAACATATATTTGTCTCAAGTTTTGCTGTATTTGTTGTGCCTCAAACCTGTTTTGTTCTACTCTCAGTTGCTCTAAACTTTGCTGTTCTAATATCTGTTGTTCTAATCTCTGTTGTTCTATTCTCTGTTGTTCTAATCTCTGTTGCTCTAATCTCTGTTGCTCTATTCTTTGCTCCTCTAATCTCTGTTGTTGTAATCTCTCTTGTTCTATTCTTTGTTGTTCCAATCTTTCTTGTTCTAATCTTTGTTCTCCTAGTCTCTGTTCCTCTAGCCTTTGTTGTTCAAATCTAACATGTTCTAATCTCTGCTGATGCGATGATACCTCAGGTAGTCTTCGCTGTTCTAATGCATTTTCTTCTAATCTTTGCAGCTGAATAGAACACACTCTTTCATCTGGTGCTAAACTAGTTCTCTGTAAGACACTGACTGTTTCGTGCAGTATCGTCTGTCTGACATCCTGGCCCGCCACAACACCTGGAGAAACTAGACAGACATGGGCAGGTACAGGTTGAAACCCTAGATTGTCGTGACCAGATTCATTTGATGCGTCCTGCACTGCTGATTCTCCAGAAGTCGCTGCTTGGTTCTCTACGTCATCTTGAGGGGGTTTACTACATGGCCGACACTAATGTGTGAAAAAAAAAAATTCGAATTATTGGACTAAGGGCTTGAAATCTTTTCTTTAGATAGACAGACATATTTACTATAATTTCTGATATTGCTAAAAAATTAAGTTTAAAATGAATCCTATGTGTTTAGTAAAAATGAAAGTTTTCCTATAACCTCTTTTGGCCATTTAAGCAACTGCAGTTAATTATGTAAGAAAAAAAGTAAAGTTCCCTTAGCCCTAACAGGCCAACGGGGCAGATGAAGTCTAGAATTCATCTGTTCTATAACCTCGCCATATGAAGGGATTGTGTGGTTAGCACAACGCCCAGCCGCCTTTACTTCCCCCAACTTATGGCAGGTACCCATTTTAAGCTGGGTGGACTTGTGGGACGACTGTGCACAAAATTTCACCTGGAAAAATTCTCATGGATTGTACCCAGGACTCTCAGGTCGACAGTCGAGTATCTACACCACTCGGCCAGCCGTCTCCCACCAGTTAATTATGTACCGCATACGTATTGTTCATAGCCAAGCTCTGAAATCTGGTTAACAACAAAAACCCGTTTAATTAATAATATTAGGTCAGCTGGCTATGTGATTACACAAATACACTGTTGTACGCAGTAAATATTGTATTTTGTTAGACCGGTGTTTCCCAAACTTTCAACATTTGTGCACCCCCCCCCCATTTGTTTGTAATACTGAGTTTACTTAAAATAACGAACGCATATTGATTTTACGTTCGTTTGTTTACCGGATGTTCTCAGCCCGGTGTAGCGTACCCCCTGTCACACTCTTCCCCTAACCCCTAAGGTACGCGTACCACACTTTGGGAAACACTGCTTTAGATAACTCAATACTCATCGCAATGAAAACAATCTAGAATATAACAAAAACAAATAATGCAGTCAAATATATAAAATATAAGAAACAAATTTTACCTTTCTCCACAATAAGCAACACTGAAAATAAATAACATGAAAAAAATGTGTAAAAATGAATATATATATATATATATATATATACATCAAGCTTTTAAATAATAAATTATTATGTATTGATATCTTTTTAAAAAACATATCACCAATTTTTATTAAATGTCCAGAATGAAAGTTAATATAATAAGCCGTTGTGATACGTAAAACATAAATTAATCAATATTCCGTGATCTTTTTTGACATTAGTGGGTGAATCGACTGCAGTACATTCGATAAAGGGCTCGAACCCAAACCATTCTATTCACACACGTCTCCTTGGTGCTACATGGACCATCGCAGCCTCGGCAATGCAGAGGGAGTGGTTGTGATAAAGAAAGAACACAGAAAATCTTAACATAACATTTTCAGGAGATAACCCCTGACCCTTGCAGAGATTCCTATGATACAATGTTTAGGCTATTAAATTATCTAAAAATTCCTTTCTCAACGTTCCGTAATACGGTTTATCAAATGAAAGCTAGTCTCAGGTATTCTGGTAATTAGTGGGTTTTTTTTTATAAAAGATTAAAAAACAACATCAGATTCATAAAGTTAACTCAAGAAATATTGAAGCTACTTTCTAAAAATAACAAATAAACTAGACCAAAGTTTTACCTCGTACACATTTATTGATGTTTTACAGTCACAATAAATGTATATTGTATTTCGTGTAGGCTAAATTTAATTTAATTTTTATTAGATCGTGAAATAATATTTACATTTACATTATCTAAAAGTTTAAGAATATAAAAAAAAAATAATGTATTTAAATCGTAGCGTGTCTTGGTTTAGTAGTGTTGCATGTCTGTTTTTATCGATTGTCAACATGACAACACTAGTCAGAGGATATGAATAGTTTGTTGATTATCTTAACCTATTCGATTTGTAGAGATCGGTTAAAATTGTATTTATGCAGACCTGTTTGATTTATTGACAGTTATATAGATGATAGAAAGATATATTGTTATAAATAGAAATACATAAATAGATAAATAAGTACGTAGATAGAAATTTGCTAACACGCTCTTATACAGTCCTTATTAGTGTTGAGTTCTTAAGTTTTTAACTTACCAAAATGACGCTAGCCACAAAAAACACCAGGGCAGCACCTGTAGCAATGAGTCCAATCCACTTTGTCTCCATGTCATGCAGTCCAACAGCTGAACTAAATGCCCAAATGTCAATCACAGTTCAGTGAAACAAATTCTTGTTGTCTAATATTAAACTTGACCTATATATATGGACTGCCCTTGTGTTTGTTACCTTATACTTACAGTGACCTCATTCGGTCTATCGATTCCTATAGCAGAGAGTTATTCTTAGAAAAAAAAAGAAGAATATGGTTTCGATTTCGTATTACGTTTTGTCACAAGTATTGGCAGTCTGTTGCGGTTGAAATGTTGCTGAGGACGTGTTCTACTGTTGTGTGCAATGTGCTTGTTACGACACAAACTTTTATTAGGTGGTTGAAGCAAAAGATAAAAAGTGATGGCGAACCTTTGGCACGCGTGCCACAATCGGCACCCAGAGCCTCATCAGTCGGCACGCGACTAAACTATCACTTCCTATAATTTTAATTGGAGTAATGGCACTTTGCTATAAAAAAGTGTTTTTATCGTTGAATTGTTGGAGATTGTCCTCCACATTGATAACAAATAATATGGCGTGTGATCGCCTGATGGGTGCCTTGCAAATTTTGACTTAAAACTATTTTACAAAGGCCCGGTACGCGGACCGACTAGCAGGCACGCAGTTGGAGATGAAAATAGTTATATATATATATATAAATAAATAAACTTAAGCGCGTTAACAATCAGTCTATACACAAAAAAATAGCTTATCTGTGTACTCGAAGTGGCCCCAAATAACAGGAATAGATTATTTGTAGACTAAATACATTTAAGTTTAGGGACACTAAATAATATCTAATACATAATCGGCTAGCCTGGCGTACGTACGTTCGCGTGTATAATTAGTAAAGATGTTCAAAGGGATACGACTCAATTATATGGAGTCACTCGACGGTCCGGGTACCGGGCCTTTGATCTAGTATCAAATAAAGTTCATATGCTGTATAGTTCATTCCGAAGAAAATAATCCTCATTATGGGTACAGAAGCTTAATTAACCCCCCCCCCACCCCCCAACCCCGACTATTAAACTTTGAATCTAAAATCCAACTAACTATACATCATCTGCGCACACAACACCATATCATTGATAAATCATAATTCATTCATGATATTTTATAGGACCATTTTTCAAACAGTTCTTCATGTTATGCTTTATCATGTTCAACATGACGTATTTAGAAAAAAAAAGAGAGAGACATGAGTGAGTGCCTGCCTGTTAAGAGATTCGCTGCATGTTTAGCAAATCGTTTATTTACTGTTATACACCTTGCAAGCATAGTACAATATATTGTATCGAGAATTAACTAAGAAAATATTGCCAAACCGGTGCAATTTTGATTTAAAAAAATATACTTGAGAATGTAATATACCTATATTATACTTTACAGACTAGTCGTTTTGAATAACAGCAGAAAGCAATACTTTATTGATATAATGTGTGGTAAAGTATAATGTATCAAAGTACATAATATAAAATATATAGAAACTAGCTGTGTACCCTGCAAAACATTTCCATAGAGTTACATCCCCTTAGGCTTGATCGGTAGGCTAGGTTATTTTTTGGTTTCGGGAAGATCCGATTTTTTTCATGGTTGTATTTTAAACTGGAATACTGTTGTATTAATTCTTTACTTTCGATTTAACGCACACTGGAAATGAGTATTATTATATATATTGTTGTCTACCTTTTATCTGCCCTTTAATTGAAAAATAAAACAAAACAACTCCATTAAGTCAATGACAGCCATGTATCAGTTGATGCCGCATATACCTCTTTGAAAAGAAATATTATTATTTCTGTGAGCCCCTCCCCCCCCCCCCTCATAAATAGTTTTAGTCTCCATTGTCTACATTGTGCACGGCGATATTCAGACTCCGCCCTTATACAATTCATTTATGCAGTGCTCGATTTAAGAAAAAAAACCAGTGGCCGGGGATGAAAATAAAATTATGCATAGCCGGGGATTAATGTCTATGGTTTCATCCCCGTCTGGGATATATTAGCTAAAGCAGAGCCGGGGATGACAGTTCTCAGTAACGGGGGGATATCCCCGGCATCCCCGGCGGTAAATTAAGCCCTGCATTTATGTGACGTAATAATAAAAGATAAAAAAAAATGACGACGTTTGAGGTTAGTGTTAAAGGGAGATAATTGTACATTAGATATAGACATTTTATAGAAATAACAAACTGAACACCATAATATTACATAATCTTAGGATATACATACGAAAATTCGTTATTCAAAACCACAACTTTCATTGATGAAAATAACACAGAAAATAATAACTTACCTGGCACAGGAGGTACCATAATCATTAAGGTCCAAAAGTACTTCTGTGCCAGGTCATTCTGTACTGGGAGACAAACTATGGTCTATTTAAGAAAAGATTATTAGGGTTCTCCAGTCGGGGAAAAAAAAACCTTTTGCGAAGGTGGTGGTATTTTGGCCAATGAGGACTATCCTAGAGACCGTAGTATTCACAGTTGGCGGTAGTGACAGATGTGGTCGGCACACTACACCCTTCCACTCTGTCCCACTCAAGCACACCTTCGCAGCCTGCTCTTTTGGGCGGGGTGTTCAGGCACATTACACCCTCCCCTCTGTCCGAGTGGCAGGAAAAACCCCTGGCCTTGCCATTCCTGCCGATCAGCAGTACACACACCCTGCAGGTCTGGCCAGTCTGGGTAGGTCTAAAAAACCTTTCTTTCTGCCATCCCGGCAGATGTTAGCGGGTAAACTCACCCCGCCGCTCTGTAGGCATGGCAGACATGCATCAGCACCGCCAACGATACTGGTGTGGTAAGCATTCTACACCCTAAAATAAAATAAATAAAAACACAACATAAATAGAACGATTGCTGTACAAAATTCTCCTAAGATCGCTTCTCGTTGCCACTTGGTAATAATCATGGCGTTCGAGAAGCTTACTTGTAGACTCTTGTAGATGTGGAGGGTGCTTGCTCACCTCGCCACTTTCTAGCTTATGACAGGACCAAGAACAATTCTGGCAGCTTGGTAGAGGATATCCTGCTTGGCTGGCCAGTTGATAGACGTATTATCCCTGTTGGTACCAGCGCTCAGCTATTAACCGAAAGCCCCGGGTTCTAGATGTTAAGAATTTCGGGAACCTATCGGGTCCCATTGTCTCCCTTAGTTATCCCGTGGCCAGTGAACTAAAGTATTTTTTGTAAGAACTTATAGAAATGTTCGCATGGCATTTAAATTAAACTCATTCAGTAAAAAATACATACAATATACAGTAAATGTTGCCGCCATCTTGTATGACAGGCACAGAAATGACAGACACATAAATGCGGAGAGAGCATGATTTGATTTTTATGTACTATGGATTATTGTTGTGGCTTTTTTGGTTTTTTTTTCTACTTCAATTGTGTCATGTTGCTTGGATGTGTTTGAGGCGTTTATCGTTTCGCAAGAAATTTAATCGTGATAAAAAAAGTAGATTTTTTTCATGTTCAAAGTGAAACTGAAGATAAATACGCCACATTTATACTGGCCGCAGCGGACTACTGACCAATACGTTTTAAATTTAAAATTGGCTGAAATTTTTATCTGTTTTATTGTGTTTGTGCTTGTGTATATGTGTGTGTGTCCTACTTACACTACAACACCTCACTTAACACCATTCCATGTTTTACCAGACCTCTACCCCACCTCCCTCCCTAC
Organism: Bulinus truncatus; assembly: GCA_021962125.1. Lineage (NCBI taxonomy): Eukaryota > Metazoa > Mollusca > Gastropoda > Planorbidae > Bulinus > Bulinus truncatus. The sequence continues at coordinate 10,442,985 of JAGDYQ010000014.1, read as the reverse complement.
ACACACATACATACCGTCTCATCAACACTACTGCCATTTTTTTGCATCAGTCATTTTTCTCTTGATATCTCACAACAACATCCCAACAGACGTATATGGAAAATTGTGTTCCACAAATACGAGAACCCCACACAAAGAACACCCAACGCAAAGAGTGCCCCACGCAGAGAGTACCCCACACAAAGAGAACCCCATACAAAAAGTACTGCACACAAAGAGTATCCTACAAAAGAGTACCTCACACAAAGAACACAACACAAAATGAAGCATTCCACTATGTTAAGAAAACCTTAACAAAGCTTAGTAAAATTCATCTTTTCTGAATCATCTGGCGACATCATGGGCGTATTATTAGTTTTAAAAGAAATGCTTTTGGCGGCTTACAAATTTTTGCAGAGCTGCATTGCTAACAGCCAGATTTGGACTACAATGATTTAAAGTATATTACCTTTCCTATGGCCCACAATTGTACCTTGCCTAGGGCTCACAAATGTACTTTTCCTGTGGCCCACAAATGTACCTTTCCTATGGCCCACAAATGCACCTTGCCTTAGGTCCACAAATGTACCTTGCATAGAGCCCACAAATGTACCTTGCCTAGGGCCAACAAATGTACCTTGTTTAGGACCTATAATGTATCTTGCCTAGGACATACAATGTATCTTGCCTATGACCCACAAATGTACATCGCCTAGGGCCCACAAATGTACCTTGCCTAAGGCCTACAATGTACCTTGCCTAGGTCCTCAAATGTACATTGCCTAGGGCCCACAAATGTACATTGCCTAGTGCCCACAAATGTACCTTGCATAGGGCCCACAAATGTACCTTGCCTAGGGCCTACATTGTACCTTGCCTATGGCCTACAATGTACATTGCCTAGGGCCAACAAATGTACCTTGCCTAGGGCCTACAATGTACCTTTCCTAGGGCCCACAAATGTACCTTGCCTTGGGTCCTGAAAAGCGTAAAAATATCCACTTATCCAAATTGACTGAGTTGGGAAATTCTACTATAAATAACATACCTTGTCTTATTCAATAACAAAATAAAGCAAAATATTGCTGAAATAATTTCAAATTTTATAATGAGAGCTCATCAATGAATGACAAATTTAAATTTTGATTGCACATTTAAAACCATTTACAATAGTTGAAGCGATATTATAAACCTATATTCGAGATTTTTCTTTTTCAAAAATGTCTGTGTTCTTATTCATCAAACTGTAAAGACATCACTTTAACAATTAGCAACATGTACATTGTTTTCTATTTTAATAAAGATTTCCTCGGCGAGCTAAGTCTTAAATTTCATTTATACAGACTTTTTATTTCACAAGCTCAAATAACCTTTACTTAAATTTATATTTAGTAATTTCATTTCTTTACATTTATATTACACATACAAAAAATTTTCTTTAAATATATTATTTAATACTTTTTGAGTAAAAAGAACATTCAAGTTTTCTAAAAAGCCTTTACCATTAAATTTATGAAAGGTAAAAAGAAAAATCAACTCTATCACATCCCAGCAACATGAGAATTAATCAGAAATCAGTTACATTCTTCTTCATTGCTTTTAAGGCAAATTTAAATTTTCTATTTATGGTTCGTTATGAATTTTAACAACTTAATGTCTTTTATGAAGAACTCAAAGTTACACATAATAACTCTCTTGATCTTTATGTATAGTGAGTATTTATGCAACGGATGAGATCATATAGGCCTATGGTGTATTGCTAAGTCAATGAATACTACCAGGCAATAAGCAGGGGTGGGCAAACTACGGCCAGCGGGCCACAAGTGGCCTATCAGCGTCTATTATGCTGCCCGTATGCATGTAAATGTTGCGATCCTATGTCGTTGTTAATTTTCTTTATAGTTTTTGAAATCTTATTCCGACTATTTGATTTGAATCTAGGGATATTAAATTGGTTTGATGGCTGCTTGACCTACAAGCAGATTATGACCTGAAGGATAAGTTCAAATCAGTTCTTTTGTTAGAGTTTTAAGGATGTTCGCCAGCAGCGGCATTTTCACGCCTAAGATCTGTGCTGTCACGATTTTGTTACTCTTTGGGTAGACATACATTTGTGAGATAGCGTTTTCTTGTATGAAATTAAGCAGATCGATGTTGACCGACCTTATTTTAATGCATTCTCAAGAACATTATCCGAAATTGTCTCATTAATTATAATTGTACTCTGTGGTTAGCCTGTGTGTAAATTAGTTCATTCGGCATCATAATTATTCTGACAGGTAAGAATAAGCCTTTGTTGAAATAATTATGAGTAGTAAAGTTTTATTACCAAATTAGCAACTGACATAGTTCGTATTTAAAAATGTCATTGTTACGGGTTCTTCTTTAAATAATACTTGTTGTAGCTATAAGAATTCCAGTCAACACTAATAATAAAGTCGACTCAAGATGAAGTAACAAAACAGCAATATTTAATTCCTGAACATGAACTGACATAAAGTAAATTCAGGAGGTGTACAATATAAAGCTATGAACATGCATCCGCATATTTCGATGCCCAAAGCTAGACTGAACATAAAACAAAGCACATACTCCCCACTGTCGGTTTAATGTACGTCATTTCTACCAAATGACGTATACACTAGAACTTACAATAAACTACAACAAAAGATGGCGGAATGACGATATGGAACTGTGGTAGGCGGAGCCTACCGAATTGCGTCATCAAGCTTCGACTATACTATTTCTCCACAGTAATGTACATGTGTAATAGAGTGCGAATCAGAGATGAGCGGATATCCGACGCGTCCTCTTGCGGACGCAGATCCGCAGACTTTTCCGAATCCACGGACTGACAGCGGACGCTTCGTATGGTTAAGCTGCAGACTCGCGGACTGACGCGGATCCTCGAGCCCTTTCCTATAATAATTAAGTTTTAATAGATATTTTACTTATTCGTAAACTTTTGCCACTGAATCTGAAAATAAATCAATAAATAAAAGTGGCTTTTTGAAGAATAAAAAACAAGGAGGCAGGGGTGGACTGGGAAGTTCAAGCGGCCCGGGAAAAAAACAAAAAGCGGCCATATCTTCATGAATTTTATTTTCCTTGTGCATTTTTTTCCATCCAAACCTGAGGACCGAGGCCTCCAAAGTCATGGTTCACTTTACAAATTACAACAATATACAGTAACAAAAAAAAAAACGATAAATGGAATATATAATTTATAACTGAATATAAAATATCAAGAATGCGTCAATTCAAGTTATTAATCAATTTCTTCGGACTCATTGTGATGGTGTTTATAGAATAAGCAACTTCTTTAAGCTGGGAGCCATTTCGGCTAAATGATCTATAATTGTGTCACTATTTAGTTCACTTAAAATATCGGTTTCTGTTGACATAAGCATTAAAGCTTCAAGGTGTGTAGAAGACAATAATAAGCTTCGCAAGTGATTCTTAATGCATTTCAGTTTAGAGACAGATCTCTCACAAGCAACTTGGGTAGAAGACAGATTCAGTAAAAGTTTATATGCACTCAAGAGATACTTGTATGTTTACCCATAGAAACTGTATTTATGTAGTACAGAAAAGCAGCAAACAGGATATTTTTTGCAAAATTTGCATTTTTGAAGTTCCTTACTCTTATCCTTAACTTGGTCGTCCCAGAGTTCATGTGGCGAATCTTCACTACGCTGTCCTCTACTGAATCATAGAACATTTGGAGAAGGTATTCGTCGGGGACTGAATTTTTAAATTTGTCCCATTTCTGCGCAAAGTCAGTTAGCTCTTCTCTGAGATTAGTCGCTGTGGCGCTTTCATCAAATTTAACGAGAATACTGCTAAGGTGCTGCATCGCTGATGTAGCCAAACCTTGTTGTTTAATATCCTCAAAATTATGTGGATCAAGACAGGCAATATCTGCGTATAAGGAATCGTGATATTCCAATCGCTTTTCAATAGTTCATGATGCAGTTATGAATTTCAATGCGATATATGTCCGCTGCATTATTTCCCACTACCTCGTGCGTTCTTCTCTCATCAGACATCGCTTTTGGTTTGTGTAAACGTTTCTCTATAAATTTTTCCTCAATGGTAATTTCAACAAATTCTTCTTCCAACTTGTTATTAGCCCAGGACACAAATCGTTTGGCACTGTCGAGAACACCATCGAAATCTCTTGAAATATTTTCTAACAACTTAACAGTACAATCTACATTACGGTATGCTTGCAGTACATCCATTCCGGTGGTTTGTAAATTCTAACAAGGCCGATAACCGTGAACATCCCTAGTACGGAGCACTTTATTGACGTAAGAGTAAGGCCGCTGTTGGTTTGGACATTATGGACCGCCATTTTGGTAGTTGCCTCTAATATCACCGCATATTAGTTATTAATTATTATATCACCGGTCCTGGTGGCCCACCGGTGCTGGCGGCCCACCGGGAATCTCCCCGGTGTCCCGGCTGTCCAGTCCACCCGTGCAGGGAGGGATATTAAACAGGAATGCTAACATTAATGTTAAAACATGTAAAAAAAATACCATAAAAAATTTAAAGTCATTTAAACAGCTAAATTTCAGCAATGCGGACGCGAGGACTGACTCAAACCAATGTTGTAAGATTCTGCGGACGCGGATCATTGATAGAAATCCATGGACGGACGCGGACTCTAAATTTCAAGATCCGCACACCTCTGGTGTGAATGTGAAATGAAATGACTAATACATGGTTATTATCTTTAATTCATATTTTCAAATAATTTACATTGTAACTGAAGTAGACAATATATATATATATATGCGGCCCGCCGATAACAACCAAGTCTTAGGAAAAGTTTGCCCACCCCTGCAAAACAGGCAATGCTGGACTTGTATTTACTCAACATATTCTTAGGAGAGGCGACAGAAGTTCAGTGAAAGAAAATGTCTGGCTATATTTCTGAGAATACTACTACGACTTATTCTCTTAGTAATAAGACACGTGATAGTGAGAGAATACATTCATAAACAAAGTCTTTGCAGAGTTGTACCGAAGCTGTGAAGCTAACAAGATAATAATAAGCTTGTATCGCACGGCGCTTCATAATGATTATCTGACGTGCTAAAAATTAGATTGCACGAGCGCTGGATTCTTCTCTCCAACCGGATAATGGCACGCGCCACCTCCGACGAACAAAAGTACCTTCAAAATTTCCACCAATAGACAACGGTATTTTGTCCACCAATAGGTAGCCTGTCTTCTTTCATACCAATAGACATTTTGTATGTATTAACTTATTTTTGTAGATCTGAAATATTAAAAGTGAGGAAAACAGTGGCTACCAGATTGGCTACCAAAATATTTTTATTATTCGAAACTTTATTTTTTTTTTCAATTTTGATAAGGTTTTTTCTACAAAAAATATAATAAATAAACATGTTAGAAACGAAAATAACAAATATAATTCAGGCAATAAGTAATAATAAAACAATTGGCATATAAAAATCATAAAAAAATGATATGAAAATGATCATTTAGAATGGGCATCTGATGTCTATGAAAGGCTGACTTAGGCATGTCAGTTAGATATACAATCAGAGGTAAGTTAGCGGCCTGGAGTCATAACCTCACAAAATGACCCAACTGGACATCTATTTGATATATAAGTTTATTTTCACGCACTTTTTTTATATACATGGCCAAAATTATAACTCTGAGACTTTGCTGAAATTATTCCGCCTCTGAATACAATTACCATCATAAATATTTAAAAGCCGATCAGTAAATGAGTGATATCGAATTTTAATGAATCGATATTATGTGCGAAATGTTTGTAAATTGAAAATCAAGTATGTGATCGCCTTACAACTGGAAGACTGTTCGCACATGTCTTGTTATTTTAGGGAAAATCTTTGTTCGAAATTGAAAGATTCTCGCGTTTTAACTTCAATGGACATTTTTAATAATCGAATCTTTTAGGTTTCATCCCTGTCTGTGGCTACAGCAGGGACACCACTGGCCAGTCTCTTCTCAAGACACCGGTATTTTTGATAATGTTTCTTCCTGAACTCCATGCTTACGAATGAGACCCAGAGCTTGCTATCCACTGAATTAGGTTCTGTTAGAATATAACATCTCTAGACATTATCTAGTCGAAACATAGAGAAACTATAGTCTCAAAACTTAAACTTGGAATGTCAACGAAAAGCTATGACGTCAAATATGCTCATTAACTTTTCAAAAGTCGCCATATGACGTAGTGATCAATATTCGCAAGTAGAAGACAAAATGTTTGGGTCTTGTTACTGACTGAAAAAAAAATAAAAATCATTATAAATTATTAAAAAGAATTTTTTTAATTACTCTGAGTTGATTTTGTATACAGATGTAGGCCTTCGTTAGGTAAATATGTCATAAAAACAACTACTGTATTCTTCTTCTTACTGCATTGTTCTGCAGGAAACGTTTTTATTTCGTTGGACGTTCGAATTTTTAAATCATTCTATTTTTACATTAAAAAAAAAGGAATTTAGCGCATTTTCGTGTTATAAAAAGTACACAACGGACAAAATAGTGTGTGCGCCACCACAGGGAATTCCCTCTAATATCTACATTGATACTATACATTTAATTAATTTTTTCGAAACAAAAACGGTATCCTAAGAAACACTGATACCCAGCCCACAAAGGGCATGATCAAAATTAATCAAACTAAATTTATGTAAGGGGAATAGATACTCTTGGGGCCCCTATGGCACTTATTCTTCCATCGTTATGTATAAGATGTAGAATGGGGCCATGAACATGACAAAATTATTAATATAGCTTATATAATATAAAACGGTACCCTAAGAAACACGGATGCCCAGCCCTCAGAGGTCAGATCACGAAATGGACTTTTGATGCAGGAATGGCAGGCCAAGACCTACAAAAAATTATATACATCATGGGTCTAGGACTTATGGTTGCTGAGATCTAGGGTGATGACGGACAGACAGACAGACAGACGGACAAAACGGGGACAACAGCGCATTCGACTTCTCGTAAATGCGCTAAAAGGATTATTTTTTTTTAATTTTTCCTTTTACACATTTTTTTTACTGTAATCCGTGATTGTTTTTATTTTAAGTTGACGTAAGATAAATATAGGGGAGACTATACAGAAAAATTAAAAAAAACTAGACTTTTTTAAAGAGCATTAAGTCCCTTGTTTTAGGATTATTCGACTCGGATTAGTTTCGATTTAAACAGCAAATGCTAGAGCAACAGAGATTAGAAAAACAAAGATTAGGGCAAGAATGATTAAAATAGAAAACATTAGAGCAACAGAGATTAGAATAGCAAAAATTAGACCCACAGAGATTAAAACAAGAAAAGCTTGAGGTACATCAAATACACTTACAGCAAAATGTGAGACAAACATTAGGTTTCCGGGCAAAATGCACTTTTAGACCTCTAAGTTTTTTTTTTTTTAATATAAATAAGATTGTTTTGAAATATTGTATACATGTATTTTTAACCAATATAATTATTTTGATTGTTGATATTTCATACATTAGTATCGGCCATGTAGACAGTTTATTATTATTAATGCTATTAAAAAAAAAAGAAAGTAAAAATAAAATAAACGTTTACTTGCATTTCTATTTTAAAATAGTTAAATCTATTTGCTAATGAATGAGCCATGTGATAATTTAACTGACCTACGACATTACATACTGTTAACTTCCATCACATATGGCGCTTGCATTGTATTCACTTAAAACTTCTTCGTTTGGACAGCAGATCTATGGTGACCAATCCTCCGTTGTTTTTCCATTCATTGCTGAACAAAACAAACAAATAATAAAATAATATAACAGCGATTTGGGTTCAGTGTTAAATCGAAAGTAAAGAATTAATACAACAGTATTCCACTTTAAAATACAATCATGAAAAAGTCGAAACCTAAGATAACCTAGCCCACCAATCAAGCTTAAGGGGATATAACTCTATGCAAAGGTTTTACAGGGTACAGCTAGTTAACAAATAATAATTATTATAGATGTAATAGATGACAAACTGATCTAAAATTCACCGATACAATTAAATCAATGGAAACCGTCTAATTATTCATTTCTAAATGTACTTAATTCAAAAGATGTGTCTCCAAGGAATGATTTGGTCAAATACTTTGAAAAAGGACATCTTAAAAGTCTAAAATCTAAAGACTTCTAAAGTCTCACTTAAAAATAATATTAAAAAAAATATAACGATTTACATCTTGATAGGGCCTGGGTATAAATTTGGTAAGGCCCCAAACTAATTGGGATAAGGGACACTTTATAACTGCAGATATAAAATGTATATATATGATAACCGCTCAATTGGACAACTATTTGGGGGCCCTAAGGTATAGATTGTGTGGCTTAATTACACATAAATACTGCACTGCTTCTTAATAAGAACTAAAGTGCTTAATTTAACGAAACAGGTAATTTGAGATCATACCTGTCTTTAATTTGGTTTACTTTTTGTGTATGTATATATATATATATATATATATATATATATATATATATATATATGGAAAATCTAATATTTCTATACAATGCTTCTCTGTTGTTCTATTTATGTCACTATATACATTTCTATGGACTTAATGTGAAAGTATTTCATTGTCAACTGCAGCTAATTGTTTTCAACATTTCTAATAAAGATTTTTTTGATAGAAAATTTATTTGCTTCTCCCATCTCCTGCTTGGTATTGAGCCTGTTGATTCTCTCAATCCGTATTACTAGGAAACTTTAAATTATAAATACTTTAAGGATGAGTGGGAGGATGAGTAGTTGGAGTACATAACTATCATAATGGAGATACAAATGTAAAGTTTCCTTAGCCTTAATGGGCCATCGGGGCAGATGAAGTGTATAATACATCTGTTTCTATAATCTCGGCATATGAAGGGATTGTGTGGTTAGCACAACGCCCAGCCGCCCTTACTTCCCCAACTTAAGTCAGGTACCCATTTAAAGCTTAGTGGACATGTGGGACGAATTTGCACCAAATTTCACGTATTTCGAACCCTGGACTCTTAGGTTGACAGTCGAGTATCTACACCTCTCGGCCATCTATCCCATCAAAGTGGAGATGCCTAGTTTGAAATCCACAATTTCTCTCGTTATGGATATTTTAAGTAATCTGGAAGGACAGGACCTTCAATTGGGTATTCCGACTGTACAATAATCACCCCGATTACCATTAGAACTTTTTAAAATGATTATATATATATATATATATATATATATATATATATATATATATATATATATATACACGCAAACCTAATATTTCTTCATTTGTGATATTATTGTCTATGTGATAAATTCTAGAATACATGCTTCTCATCCTACTATTTTAGTCACAAATACTATGTCGAATACATATTCTATACAAAACACTCAGATAAATAAACAAATGTCTACTGACTCATAATTATATCTGTCCAGATGTTTTTGCACTTCTGGTTTGATTTTGGGAATTCCTTTCTTGCTATGAAGACCTCTGCCGGTGATGACGTGTATGAATCTGTCCACCCTTCGATAGTTACTGTTGTGATAGTCTGTAAAAAAATGTAAAAAACAAATTAATAGGTGTCATGAAATGAGAATATACCAAGAAACATGTCAGAACATTAAATTATCATCTAAAAAAAATATCTGGAATATTATTGGAGTAGCTGAATTGCACTGAGTTTGAGACATATCGCCTTCATATACAGTACATGTGCATTACCAGTGATGACCGTTACCAGTGTCCACTGTGGCGTTGAGATAACCCTGATGGGGGTAGTGCAAAGGGGTCAATACTAACCTTACTTAATTGAGTTCGTTAGATAAACAAGGAAGTAAAGGAAGTAAACATCTAGTCTTCACATTGTCACCATTCTCCATATTCCCCAAGAACTGTCTAAATGTGTACATTGACTTAAAGTCACTCACCATTCTCCATATTCCCCAAGAACTGTCTCAATGTGTACATTGACTTAAAGTCACTCACCATTCTCCATCTTCCCCAAGAACTGTCTAAATTTGTACATAGCATCCTGTACTGACAAGTAATGTAGGTCAATTGTTTTATTCGGGTCTCTATCAGATGATAAACAAAATATGTCAATAATATTTAGAAACCATTGAGATTATTGGTAACTAATGCGAATTAATCGTAACAAATTAATTAAATTAAACCATAATAAATGGAAGTTTTTTTCATGTACTCGTATTTCTCGTTTTGAGAATGAGTTTCGCTTATAACTTTACATATAAAATCCTAAGGATGTTTTGAACAACGAAATGAATGGGATGATGTCTGGACTATGGGCTTGGAATTGTTTTCTTTTGACAGACCGACACAAAGACTTGTGTATGATTGTGTTTCTTAATAGATAGATAGATAAGGGGGTAGTAAGATAGTAGGCTATGTAAATATGTAGATAGATATGTGAATATGTAGATTCATAGATACATACATATATAGTATTAGATAGATACTATACACAAACTATTATTTAAACTCACGTTACTATTCTCTGCCTTGAAAAATCCCCGGACTCCGAACGATGCCTGGTTTTGTTTAAATTTCTTTCTCGTGATCTGCCTCTTTTTTTGTTTTGCCATCTGTCATTATCTTCATCATCACCTTCTTCGTCATCATAAATATCATCATCATTATAATCTTCATTGTCATCTCCTTCGTCATCATATTCCGGAAGCCTAGTGTTTGTCTGTCTCACATTTTGCTGTAAGTGTATTTGATGTACCTCAAGCTTTTCTAATCTCTGTTGCTCTAGCCTTTGCTGTTCAAATCTAACCTGTTCTATATTCTGCTGTTCTATCGAATTTCTTTCTAATCTTTGCAGCTGAATAAAGCGCCCTCTATCATCTGTAGCTAAACTAGTTCGCTGTAAAGCCCTAACTTTTTCATCCAGTATCGTCAGTCTGACACCCTGACCTGCCACAACACCTGGAGACACAAGACTGACATGGGCAGGTATAGGTTGAAATGCATAATTCACGTTACCAGATACAGTCGATGAATTCTGCACTCCTGATTCACCGGAAGTTGCAGCTTGGTTTTCTACGTCATCATTAGTGGGTTTACAACATGGCCGATACTAATGTATGAAATATCAACAATCGAAATAATTATATTGGTTAAAATATATACAGCTTTTCAAAAAGTCTAATTCATATAAAAAACTTACAGGTTTCTAATGCAAGTGATTATTATTCAGTCAACCGTAGCTATCTGTCTAAAAGTGCCCTTTGCCTAAGGGCCATCGGGACAGATGAAGTGTATAATCAGTCTGTATCTATAAAGCTGGGTGGATTTGAGGGAATAAAGCCAGCTTTCACCGTGGACTCAGAAAAATTCCAGTGTTTATAACCTAGAATCGAACTCAGGACTATCAGGTCGCCAATGGTGCATCTACACCACTCAGCCATCCTTCCCACCCAGATAATTATGCACCGCATGCGTATTGGACAGAACCAAGCTCTGAAATCTGGTCAATATTAAAAAACTATTTTTCGAGGAAAAAATATTTCCATACCACAAAAAAACTTCAGTTCACTGAGGTATTCATAATTCATAAATCTTAAGCTGGCAATATTCTTGCACAAATGCACAGTTGCATTTATATATATAACTCAATATAACGCAATGAAAACAATAAAGAATATTATTAAAAACTAATAATTCAACTAATTAGAACAAAAAAAAATACCTTTCTCCACAATATGAGACACTGAAAGTAAATTATATGAATAACATTTTAAAATATGAATTATGTATAAATAAAGATTTAAAAAATAATAATTAATCATGCATTGCTCAAACTGCAGAAAGACGTTATTTATAATAATTAACAACTTGTCAAGATTGAACGTTTATATAACAAGCCATTATGATACACAGAATGTAAATAAATATGTTTTACGTAATCTCCATTGGTGGCAGTGAAATATTTCTGGGTGATTTGATGGCGGTGCAATATTTATGGGTGACTTGATGGCGATGCAATATTTGTGTGTGATTTGATGGCGATGCAATATTTGTGTGTGACATGATGGCGATGCAATAATTGTGTGTGACTTGATGGCGATGCAATATTTGTGTGTGACTTGAAGGCGATGCAATATTTGTGTGTGACTTGATGGCGATGCAATATTTGTGTGTGACTTGATGGCGATGCAATACTTATGTGTGACTTGATGGCGATGCAATACTTGTGTGTGACTTGATGGCGGTGCAATATTTATGGGGGACTTGATGGTGGTACAATATTTGTGTGTGATTTGATGGCGATGCAATACTTGTGTGTGACTTGATGGCGATGCAATATTTGTGTGTGATTTGATGGCGATGCAATATTTGTGTGGGACTTGATGGCGATGCAATACTTGTGTGTGATTTGATGGCGATGCAATATTCGTGTGTGACTTGATGGCGATGCAATACTTGTGTGTGATTTGATGGCGATGCAATACTTGTGTGTGATTTGATGGTGGTACAATATTTGTGTGTGATTTGATGGCGATGCAATACTTGTGTGTGATTTGATGGCGATGCAATATTTGTGTGTGATTTGATGGCGATGCAATACTTGTGGGTGATTTGATGGTGGTACAATATTTGTGTGTGATTTGATGGCGATGCAATACTTGTGGGTGATTTGATGGCGATGCAATATTTGTGTGTGATTTGATGGCGATGCAATATTTGTGTGTGACTTGAAGGCGATGCAATATTTGTGTGTGACTTGATGGCGATGCAATATTTGTGTGTGACTTGATGGCGATGCAATATTTGTGTGTGACTTGATGGCGATGCAATACTTGTGTGTGACTTGATGGCGGTGCAATATTTATGGGGGACTTGATGGTGGTACAATATTTGTGTGTGATTTGATGGCGATGCAATACTTGTGTGTGACTTGATGGCGATGCAATATTTGTGTGTGATTTGATGGCGATGCAATATTTGTGTGGGACTTGATGGCGATGCAATACTTGTGTGTGATTTGATGGTGGTACAATATTTGTGTGTGATTTGATGGCGATGCAATACTTGTGTGTGATTTGATGGCGATGCAATACTTGTGGGTGATTTGATGGTGGTACAATATTTGTGTGTGATTTGATGGCGATGCAATACTTGTGGGTGATTTGATGGCGATGCAATATTTGTGTGTGATTTGATGGCGATGCAATATTTGTGTGTGACTTGAAGGCGATGCAATATTTGTGTGTGACTTGATGGCGATGCAATATTTGCGTGTGACTTGATGGCGATGCAATATTTGTGTGTGACTTGATGGCGATGCAATACTTGTGTGTGATTTGATGGCGATGCAATATTTGTGTGTGACTTGATGGCGAAGCAATACTTGTGTGTGATTTGATGGCGATGCAATACTTGTGTGTGACTTGATGGTGGTACAATATTTGTGTGTGACTTGATGGCGATGCAATACTTGTGGGTGACTTGATGGTGGTACAATATTTGTGGTTGACTTGATTGTGGTACAATATTTGTGGGTGACTTGATGGCGGTGTAAACGGTAAAGCATTTTTTTGAAAACAAGCAATTATAGCCACTTACGTCTCTTTGTTGCTACCTGGGCCATCGCAATCTCGGCTAATTTTTTTGGGGGGGAGGGGGATAAAGAAAGGAGACAGCAAATCAACTAGCATGAACATAACATTTTCTAGACATAACCTATAACCCTTGCAGAGATTCTTATGATAAAATGTTTAGGCTATAAGATTGTCTAAAAACTCATTTCTCAACGTTCTGTATTGACGTGTTATCAAATGGTCGCTAATCTCCGGTATGCTGCCATCAGTATTGTTATAGAAGTTTTTTTTTTTTTTTTAAAAAGATACTTAAAGTAAACACAGTAAATATTGAAGCTACCTTCTAAAAACAACAAATAAATTAGGCCAAAGTTTGACCTCGTACACATATATTGTTATCATTTTACAGTTATAAGAGTTTATTGTATTTCGGTTAGGCTAAATTCAATGTTATATCTTTTCATTGTTGCCGGATGTACAGGTGCATTGCCTAAAAAGCAATAGGAAGTAAAATGCATTTAAAGTTAATAGCAAGTGTCTTAGCTTTAGTAGTGTTGCAGCTTTGGTTTTTATTTTAATCGGTAGTCAATATAACACTAGTCAGAGGATATAAATAGATTGTGGATTCTGATTTCTGGACAATCAGTAAAAAATTGATTTTCGCTCATCTGTTGATTTATTGATAAACATGTAGAGGATAGAAAAATAGATATATTGACATATATATAATTATAGAAACCTAAAAGAGACAATGTATGTTAAATGAGTGTATGTTTGGTGCGCATTTTGTTCATCAAATGAATCTTTCTTGAATAAAAATGAAATTCTGGGGAATTCTAAACACAACAAGGATTTCTTATTAATGAATTATGATTTTTAATGGTTGCGGAATGGGGGGAGTCAAGCAGACGATTCGAGATACAACACCGATATTTTTTTTTTAATCTCACGTATCTCTTTTTTTTAAATGCGTCATGTTAAACATGATAAATTATAAAATTATAAAAAAATAACTATTGGAATGGGGGTGTAGGGTTGGGAAAGGAGCGTTTAACGGGGGGGGGGGGAGGTAGGGAGAAGTGTAACGTGGTATTGTTAATAGAGTTTGTTGTATGTACATTGAGACCCACTGCGATTCGAGCATGTCTTAAGTGGAAGGGGGTTGGCAGGCGGGGGAGGGAGTGAAGGATGGGTGTGGGGCTAAGTGGAAGAGAATTGGAACTAGAAGAAATAGTTGGATGTTAGATTCAAAGTTTAATGGTCGGGGGTTGTTTTTGTTAAGATTCTATGCCCATAATGAGGATTATTTTCTTTGGGATGAACTATATAAAATATGAACTTATTTGATGTATTATTAAGTGTCCCTTAAATGTGTTTTGGCTACAATAATCTGTTCATGTCCTTTGGGGCCACTTCGAGTAGATAGACATGCTATTTTTGTATATAGACTGATTGTTAAAGCGCTCGAATATATATCACCATTTTCAACTCCAACTGCGTGCCTGATAGCCGATCCGGGTACCGGGCCAGTTCAGCTAGTATATATATATATATATATATATATATATATATATATATATATATATATATATATATATATATATATATATAAAGATATACATTTATAGATAAAAGAATAGATAGATAGATAGATAGATAGATAGATAGATAGATAGATAGATAGATAGATAGATAGATAGATAGATAGATAGATAGATAGATAGATAGATAGATAGATAGTTTGTTCTTTTACAATTATTGTTTAGCCTCAAAGTCTCAACTTACCAAAATGACGACGGCCACACAAAAAACCAGGGCAGCACCTCCGGCGATCAGGCCAATCCAGAGGTCCTCCATGTCAGGCAGTCCAACAGCTGATCTAAATACCCAATGTCATTCACATTTCTATGAAACACATTATTGTTTGTCTGATATTAAAGGTGACCTATATATGCACCGCCCTTGTGTTTGTAACTTCAAAATACTTGCTGTGACCTCATTCGGTCTGTTGATTCCTATTGCAGAGACTCATTCTTAGAAAAACAAAAGAAAGATGTCGTTTTGGTTTCGTCTTGCGTTTTGCTGGCAAGACTGACGAGGTAAAGTTGTGTTAGGGACTTATGTGTTCAACTGGTGTGTGTAATGTGTTTGTGTGCGACACAATCTTAGATTAGATCGTTGAAGCGTAAGATAAGATAACAAAACAATTTCCGTGAACATTCATATAGCCCGAAAAACTCAACATTGACGGATATTTTTTTTGCCGGGACGCCTTAAGAAGGGTTGCGGAGGGTGTGGCGTTGGGTGCAGTGATTTTCTTCAAAAAGACTTCACTATTAGTGGGTGGTTGCAGGACCGTTTTAAGGACATCGTTGGCCTGAGGCACTTTCAAAGTCGTAGGCCCTCCCCACCTTTGTTTTTAATACTTTTCAAGAATGCACCCACACTTCTTTGCGATTTGAAATCCAAATAAACTTAGAGGACGTCATATATGACTTTGCTCAGAAAAAGAGCCAAAAAGTTAACATACTGTAATTTACAGATCTACAGTACTGCAGCTTGACGTGCTCATCTCGCACGGTTATATATAGTTCATTTGATAAAAACATTATTACATTTTATTGGCATTCTGAACTTTTTTTCACTTTATGCTCTGGCTTTCGAAGGCCCTTGAAAAGTCCGTAGGCCCTAGGAACAGTGCCTACTGTGCGTAGTTGATAAAGCGGCCCTAGGTGGTTGTCATGTGTTGGGGATAGTCGGGAGGCGGGGGCATTATTCCTGATTTATGACAATGTTCAGTATGATTGCCTGATGTCAGAATTGCAAATGTTGAGTTCAAATCCTAATGCTGTAAATTTTGTGCAAGCTTCCGTGGTTGCTGTAGGGCAAATGTGGGCAAAAGTATGGCCCGCGAGACAAATCTGACCCGTCAGGCTATTATATCCGGCCAGCGTTCTGCACCTCTACACTTGTCTACACTCGTCATATCAGTGACGTTTACACACAATTATATTACTTTATATAAAATCCCTAGATCCATCTTTCTCAATTCCGTTTGTCAAATTTAAGAATTTAATTTAACTTGCCCGCCCTTGCTGTACACTGTAAAGTATGTTTCTAGAAGTTCCGCAAAACCTTTTTTTTTTAATTCATGCTAAAAAGGTGTCATATTAACTTTACTACAGCCAAAATGGAGTCATAAAAATCGACCTCATTGAAATTAACTGCAGGATATATATATATATATATATATATATATATATATGTTCGTGAAGAATAACAACAAAGATTGACTCAAAGTCTCAAGCAGGGCTGGGATGGGCCGCCGGGACACCGGGAAGATTCCCCGTGGGCCGCCAGGACAGGGGTGGACTGGGCCGCCGGGACACCGAGAAGATTCCCGGTGGACCGCCAGCACAGATTGGACTGGGCCGCCGGGACACCGGGTAGGTCCCACAATGTGGGACCTACCGACCGTACGTTCGACTGACGACATGAACTCATTTACCGCTTGAATGAATTCCTGGAAACATGTGCATCAAAAAATAGAAGAACATAAAACAGCAAATATCACAAGGAATGTGTGGAAGCTTATATAATGTCTGTAAGTGAAAGAGACTTTGATAGCATTTTATTCTCTCAGCAAAATAAAAAAGGTGCCAACAAGTTCAAGAAAAGAGACAAGTGTTGAAAAGAGTAATTGAGATTGTGAAATTGATTGGAAAACGTGGTCTTAGTTATAGGTCAAAAAATAATGCTGCCTATACATTAAACGAGATACAGTCGATCATGGAAATTTCTTGCAAATATTATTACTCTTGTCAAAATTTGATCCAGTAATTAAAAACATCTTGATATGGTTATTGAGAAAAGTAATGACAGACATGCATCTAATTTGGCGAATAAGGGTAGAGGAAATTTGATTACCCTCATATCGAAGACGACATTGAATTATATCATTGATGCAATAAGAAAAATAATAAAGAAAACCATTTCGGAGGAAATTAGATCTGCTGGTATGTTTTCAGTTCAATTAGATACAACTCAGGATGTAAGTGTGAAGTGAAGGACCAATGTTCATAATTATAAGATATGTAACAGATAAAGTTCATGAGCGATTGATATGCGTTGCAAACAGTACATCTTCTACTGGAAAAGGTATGTTTGAATTATTTCAAGAGAAACTTATTGAATGTAACATAAATCTTGAATATTGTGTCGGTAATGCTACAGATGAGGCAGCCAAATATGCAAGGACAGTACAATAGGTTTACTAAATGGCTGAGTGACGTTGCACCTCATCAAATTCACATGTATAGAATATTGTTCTAAGTGATACTACTCAAACCACGACCTCTTCAATTAGCCTATTTCAACTGCTTAACGCATGTGCGGTATTCTTTAGAGAATCGTATAAAAGAATGGATGTTTG
The DNA here is from genome assembly GCA_021962125.1 of Bulinus truncatus. Classification (NCBI taxonomy): domain Eukaryota; kingdom Metazoa; phylum Mollusca; class Gastropoda; family Planorbidae; genus Bulinus; species Bulinus truncatus. The sequence continues at coordinate 10,424,975 of JAGDYQ010000014.1, read as the reverse complement.
GGTCGATCACCAACAGAAATCTAGACACCAAAGATAAAATATTATTGGTGAAACGCGATGGTGGGCCTAAGAAAGTGCGTTAAAAAATATTTGGAAATTTTGATGATCCAAACTCATCATCGTACATTGAATTGATTTATACGTTACAAGAACTAGCACCATCGGACGCATTCAATGCAAAAATCAGGGATACATCTCAAACTTTACTAGATATGTTTATCAAGTTTGAAACGGTTGTCACTGCAAAACTATACTTAAGAATATTCCAGCACACAGGATCGCTTTCTAGTTATTTACAAACCACCGGAATGGATGCACTGCAAGCATACCGTAATGTAGATTGTACTGTTAAGTTGTTAGAAAATATTTCAAGAGATTTCGATGGTGTTCTCGACAGTGCCAAACGATTTGTGTCCTGGGCTAATAACAAGTTGGAAGAAGAATTTGTTGAAATTACCATTGAGGAAAAATTTGTAGAGAAACGTTTACACAAAGCAAAAGCGATGTCTGATGAGAGAAGAACGCACAAGGTAGTGGGAAATAATGCAGCGGACAGATATCGCATTGAAGTTTATAACTGCATCATGGACAAAATTGTAAAAACTATTGAAAAGCGATTTGAAAGTCACGATTCCTAATACGTAGATATTACCTTCTTGATCCACATAATTTTGAGAATATTAAACAACAAGGTTGGCTACATCAGCGATGCAGCGCCTTAGCAGTATTCTCGTTAAATTTAATGAAAGCACCACAGCGACAGCCCCGCATCCAAGGGGGGGGGGCACCGGGGAGCCGTGCCCCCCCCCGCTAGGTGTGGAGTGCCCCCCCCCCGCTTAAAAAAAGAAGAAAAAGAGGAAAAAATAAAGAAAAAGTAAAGGTGCCCCCCTTGCTAGGTATTGGTGCCCCCCTGCTGACTTTGACCTGGCTACCTGCCTGCACAGCGACCAATCTGAGAGAAGAGCTAACTGACTTTGCGCAGAAATGGGACAAATTTAAAAATTCTGTCCCCGACGAATACCTTCTCCAAATGTTCGATGATTCAGTAGAGGACAGCGTCAGTGAAGATTCGCCACATGAACTCTGGGACGACCAAGTTAAGGATAAGAGTGAGGAACTTCAAAAATACATATTTTGCAAAAAATATCCTGTTTGCTGCTTTTCTGTACTACATAAATACAGTTTCTATGGGTAAACATACAAGCATCTCTTGAGTGCATATAAACTTTTACTGACTCTGTCTTCTACCCAACTAAACTGAAATACTTAAAGAATCGCTTGCGAAGCTCATTGTCTTCTACACACCTTGAAGCTTTTATGCTTATGTCAACAGAAACCGTATCTGACATCTGCATTATATGGCGAAAAGCATCCATTCCAACAGTTTCATTTACAATAATTTTAAAGCTGATCAGCTGACCCGAAAACAAAATAACAAAATAAAACACAAAGAAACTTAAACGTAGTACAGCAGCCTTAACAAAAAGCATTTTTTTTTACATACAAATAAAAGCAGTTCTCTGAATGACTGACCCGTTTAGAACAGGGGTGGAAATTCCAAACCAAACATTGAGAAACAATCTTGAAAGCCAAATGTCAGCATCACAAATTTCACTACTTTAATTCTTTTTATGTTGCTGAGTCTTTGATTTTGTGTTATGTGAACCATGTTCGGCCTTAGGCCTTTTAGACCGATAGCTCCGAACTGGAGCATATCACAATCAGTCATGTCTCTTGTCACAGGCTAGAAGAGGGGCCTCGCAAGCATACATTAAATTGGGCCCCGCAATTCGTTAGGCCGGCCCTGATGTGAACAAAAATGTTTGATGTAAAGTTATTGTTGTTTAATACTTTCTAGTAAATATTTTTGTTGACGTCATAATTGACGGATAAAACAGCTATGTGGGTGCTTAGGACTAAAAAAAATGAGGGCCCCTTGTAAAAAGCAACATGTATATTGACTTAATCCCATCCTTCACGTCCAAAAAATTAATAAAGCTTAATATTTTTTAAGAACAAATTATGGACAAGTTTAACATTCTGGTAGTCCTACTTAACAAACTGTCAGAGACGAAAGGAAGGACACCTGTCATGGACGAGAGGAAGGGCACCTGTCATGGACGAGAGGAAGGGTACCTGTCATGGACGAGAGGAAGGACACCTGTCAGGGACGAGAGGAAGGACACCTGTCAGGGACGAGAGGAAGGACACCTGTCATGGACGAGAGGAAGGACACCTGTCAGGGACGAGAAGAAGGACACCTGTCAGGGACGAGAGGAAGGGCACCTGTCATGGACGAGAGGAATGACACCTGTCATGGATGAAATGAAGGGCACCTGTCATGGATGAAATGAAGGGCCCCTGTCATGGATGAAATGAAGGGCACCTGTCATGGATGAAAGAAAGGGCATATCACAAAATGTAGTCCGCTAATAGATGATAAAACAATAAATTAAAAACAGCAACAAACAAATGAAGTGGTATTGAGAATTTGATTTGTTCTAACTAGGGCAAGGCAAGACTCTCAATCTGATGTACAACATTTATAAAGTGAAGCTAAAAATGTTTAAAAATGTAACCCATACAAGGCGAGAAAAAACGTAAAAGAAAGTTCTATTATTGTCAAATTAGGTAAGTTTTTTTTTATCTTATTATTCGTTCTATTTTTTGTAGTATGATGATATTGGTAGACTCAAATTTTTATTCTGAGAAGAATGACTTCCCCTGGGAATACCAAACAGTATCTGTAAATGGTCTATACAATAATCACAGTCGACTTACTAAGTGAATGTAATGTAGATGAGTCAGATGCCAGCTGTATTTCTAACACATTCAGGAGTCAACTTAGTCTATCAGAGCTGATGATTAGCTTAAATACATGCAATCTGGAGAAAATCTTGCGGAATGCGGGAGACAGTCAGTGAACTCTGTTTAGAGATTTCAATCAGCCAACTTAAGTTTTTAAAATTTACAACTGCTAATAGTGGAGTTGACAAGTCTGATATGACCCAACAAAACATCTCAATCGTAGAACTCAAGAGTTTCGCTACCGTGGAATCTTGATATTCACATTTTTTAATAAATTTTATTATGGCTTTTTGGCAATATGTAAATCAAACATTCATCCAAATCTTATTTTTTTTATTTACTGGTAATATCTCGTTCAATTACTACCACCGGTACTAAAGTTGCGCAGAGGCGTTACCATATTACCGTAGCACTATAAAAAATAACTAACTTCAAATATTTACTCTACCCTTTTTATTAAGGAAAGTTTTTTTTTAATATATTTTTCATCATTACTAAAACTATCTAAAATTACACATTTTATACGAATTAATAATTTTTATTAGGCCAGATAGCGTACAAACCGGAAAACTGCGATACTCTTGTGTCAAGATTTTACAGTAATTTATGTTAGCAATCATACTTATGTATGTTTACATGTACAAAAAACTCGAAAGATTGCGTCATTTTACAAGCTCTAAGGAAGGAGCTAAATTCTAATGAGATCTTCAGACAGCAATTCGAAAGGAACGTCCTTTAAAAGAAATTCTTTTGTGTGTATATATATATATATATATATATATATATATATATATATATATATAAATATATATATATGGTGGACTAAATGAGGTGAGAACATCATATAACATACGAATTATTTCAAAATATAATTTAATTAATTGTATTGTTTCATGTAATTTTGTTTGCAAAGTATTTAGCCAATCAGAAATTCTGTTCATTGTGTATTTCTTGCTTATTTACAACTTTTTCTAAGCGTAGACGCCACTCCTTTATGCTACTGTCAATACATCGCTGTCCCAGATTTCTCCACTCTTCAATTATTGCCAACTTCAGCTGCTCCACTGTGGTAAATTTTCGTCGAAGGTAGACTTTTTCTTGCAAAGTACCCCATATGGCATAATCTACTGGGTTTAAATCAGGACTGTTCGGTGGCCACACGTCTGGCTCAATGAAGTTAACATTCTCCTGACGAAGAAAGTTGATCGTATTTCTGGCTGTGTGAGAAGGAGCTCCGTCTTGCTGTATTGTCCAGTTTTGACGAACACATTTTGCTTGATTTAAAGGCAAAAAACCTTCTCTCAGAACATGTTCACAATAGTAGTCACTGTTTACTTTGGCACCTGGGTCAACGAACATAATATCAGTTTTCCCCATTAGAGAAACACCAAATGATACCATGATACTGCGGCTGAAATGGTAACGTTCTCGTATAAGCCGACTTTCTTGAACTTGAGCTTTCTTTGTTTCAGCGGAATAAATACGATCATTTTGAAAATCAAATGGAGTGGCAACGGTGCATGTCTTTTCATCTGTAAACCAGATGTTTCATACAATTCTCTCATTAGGAAACCGCTCAAGTAGCTGCCGACTGCGTTGCAAGCGGTTCAATATGACATTTTGATTCAGCTTAAAACTGATCACACACTTGTACGTTTCGAGTCTTAAATCATGTTTTACAAAACATCGAATTGACGAACGTCATATATCAGTTTCTCTTTCTATTTCCTGTGGAAGTTTGTGACTGTGAGGATCACCATCTTGACCGCAGATCAGCTCACTCACCCGCTCAATATTATGATGTGTTCTGGCCGATTTTGGCCTACCACTTCCGGGTTTACGTTCTGTTCAAGCGTTGTTGTCAATTTTATTTATACCTTGACTAGCTTTACTCGAGGCTTTGTTGGGAAACTCATTGACAATTCTCCTAGCACCCCACTGTTTTTCAATTCATAAATTTTTAATCAGATTACGGCCGTCCGCGGTAATTTGTGTCATTCTCGGGAAAAAACTGAAATTTTCTTTTGTAAACAATTGTCATACAAAAATTAAAAATGGCGCCCAGAAATTGTCGAACTAATGACGAAATATATCTAAATGGGCAAGTAAGTAAATGAGTAAGCAATTTAAGATATTATGCATACAGCTAAACAAACTTTGATATAATTATATTACTTTTTACGCAATGTTCTCATTTTTTTGGGCCCATTCTGTATATATATATATATATATATATATATATATATATATATATATATATACTTATAAGACGTATTCGTTGTCTGTCTGTCTGTCTGTCTGTTCCCTTATAACTCAAGATCCAGACAAACAAATAACGTGAAATTTGTTACACATACACATAATTACATGGGGAAGGTTATATGACAGGTTTCGTTTCATATCGATGGGTAGTTTAATTGTAATTAATTTTTTTTTATTTTAGTATTTTACTATATTAAAGTAATCTCGACGGCGCCATAAATAAAATTCCTCTGTGACGTCATTTCCCTATGATCGAATAGAACTTGCGCGCTGGTGCTGTATTGTGCCTTTGTGATGCAAAGAATTGTTGACGTTTTTTCATGCTCTCTGATGTGTACAGTTTGAGGAAGGTAAAGGAATGAAGAAGGATTTTAGAAGAAGTGTGAAACCATAATAATAAGTATATATATATATATATATATATATATATATATATATATATATATATATATATATATAGAGAGAGAGAGAGAGAGAGAGAGGGGGAGGGAGAGAGAGATAAAGAGAGAGAGATAAAGAGAGAGAGAGAGAGGGAGCAGGGGGGAGAGAGGAGGGAGGGTAGGAGGGAGGGCGGGAGGGGGAGAGAGGAGGGAGGGGGGTGGACAGGGGGGAGAAAAGGAGGGGGAGAGAGGAGATGGGAGAGGGAGTAGGGGGAGAGGGAGCAGGGGGAGAGGCAGAGAGAAAGGAAGGGAGGGAGAGAGGGAATGAGGGAGGGAGGAAGGGGGAGAGAGGGGGAGGGAGAGAGAGAGAGGTGGAAAGGGGAGGGAGGGAGAAAGGAGGGGGAGAGGGGTTAGGGAGGGAGAGAGAGGGGAAGGAAGAAGAGAGGGAGAGGATGGGAGAAATGGGAGGAAGAGATAAAGAGAAGGAGGGGGCAGGGAGGGAGAGAGAGGGAAGGAGGAGGGAGGAGGATGGACGGGGGGAGAGAGGGAGATGGGAGAGGGACGGAGAGAGATTTGAGAGAGGGAGGGAGGGAGAAAGGGAGGGAGGGGGAGGGAGGGAGAGAGAGAGAGGAAGGGAGAGAGGGTGTAGGGAGAAAACAGAAGGTAAACAGAAAACCTTATTTTAAACCCGGGCAAAGCCGGGTACTTGCAACTAGTATATATAATAAAAGGCAAGTGTGTGTTATTTGTTCCACCAATGGTATTTGATAAAGTTATCACGTGACTTCCAACCTAACCGATAACGTGACTTTCTTTCGATCTGGAAGAGGATAAACACCACGATATATAGTCGCAAACGTTCATCACTTGCTCACAATTGTTATTTCAAAAAAATTATTAAAAATATAAAATTCCGCCCGTCATTCGACGGGCTTAAAATAGTTATTTAATAAAATGGTATTTTTAAGTAAATATTAAATAAAATGAGGGAACAAATAACTTAATTTAAACGTTAGTGATTCTGTCAGTTAGCAGACTGTTTGTAGTTTGAGTTGCCATTCATCACTCGCTCACAATTGTTTTGCGGTTGTTGACAGATTAGTTTAATTTTATTGCAAAATGGACGAGCCTTGCTTTTTAAAATTTTTTTTTTTTTTTATAAAAAAATATTAAATCCGCCCGTATTTTGACAGTGTGTCCAGATTGCAAGACCAAACTGTGATGATATTCACTTCATGGCTCCATTGTCGACACATCAATGATGATCAGCCCACCTTTGTTTATCCACTCGTGGCTAAACAGAAATAAAATGAAACACAAAAGAAAAAATTCACTGAATGATTGAGATATACATCATGTTGATAAATAACATATGTTAATCATGTAATGTAAAATATCTAACCCTGCAAATATGAACTGCTGAACAAAATTATGTTTATGAATTGACTGTTTAATTATGTACAATAAGTAACAGGTTATAGTTCTTTGTGTTAAAAAATGGCATTTGTTTTCTGGATTCTATTTTCGAGCGAATGAAGCCAACTCTGGCATGCTGGCCACACACAGCTATTGATGCTTCAGTGACCGATTTTACACACTGTTAAACTGCTTGTGTGGCATGGAAATCGAGGAGGATGTAGTGCAGTGTGATCTCCATTTAGAATATTTTCTGGACTTCTATATCAGTATATGATGCAAGAATAGGAGGTGGAGTCAGTAAGCCTTTCTGCCAATCGATCATTTCAATGTAGTCGCTTGCGTTGAAGTTCACTTTTAGAATCTGAAATTTCCTAATTTTACGATAATGCTGCTTCTTGATTTCATTAACGTTCTAAGTCCAAGTTCTCTATTGTTTAGTTATCAGCGCTATCAGAAATTTTCAGGGTGAGCAAAGTAACCGTTGCGTTGAATAAAATGATCGACGATTTTTCTTAAGGCAGGAGACGAATAACGTGACAGAAAGATGGTTTTCCACAAGTGACTGGCACCATCTTGGAACGACAGTTTTGTTTTAATGTCAAACCAAACAGGACCATAATCCCTCACAAGATAAGTGGAAAGTTCTTGTAGCTCAAATGACGGAGACGTTTTTGCAATATACAAACGAAGTATTCTGTTCGCTGTTGGTAACCAGCGTGCATGAGACAATTTGCCAGGATCGCGGTGAGCAAGATCATTGGAACAGTTGCCTCTAATTATAGTTTGACAGAAGTCAAGAAGATATGCTCGATCTGTGCTTAAATCATCACACGCAAATTCCTGGAAGTCAGCATTTATCCTCTTGAAAGCAACAGGGGGGAGAGTTTCACAACCCTGAATTGCAACTCCAATAGGACCTAAAAATCCGCGAGGACCAGCTGTTGGACCATCGAGGTGTTTGATTAAATGTCGGAGTGGCAATTCATTCGCATGCAACTGACATTCAAAAGACTTATTCAATATTTCTTCTATAAGCCGTATCACGCCACCTTTGGAATCTGTATTGCTTGCTGTACCATCACAACAAATGACAAATAACGTGTCCGTGCTGATTGTGTTTTGGTCGAAAAACTCAATTATACTTTTGACAACAGCTTCAGCAGCACCAGAGGAATGTGAAATGTGCCCAACATACTCTGATCATGGCTCGTGAATTAGTGCAATATGTTATTCCAAAAGTGTTTTAAGAAAATTCTTTGATTCCACTTTTTTCTGTTACAATCGTTTTTTCTTTTTGTCCATCAAAAATAATCTCTGCAGGTTATCCAGTGTTTTGGTAAATCTAATTCTTGTTCTTTCCATTATCATCTTGTTTCTATCTATTATACTTGTATTTTTCTACATGAGTCTACATAACTCTACATGACTCTACATGACTAAACATGACTAAACATGACTCTACATGACTAAACATGACTAAACATGACTCTACATGACTAAACATGACTCTACATGACTAAACATGACTCTACATGACTAAATATGACTAAACATGACTCTACATGACTAAACATGACTAAACATGACTCTACATGACTAAACATGACTCTACATGACTAAACATGACTACATGACTAAACATGACTCTACATGACTAAACATGACTAAACATGACTAAACATGACTCTACATAACTAAACATGACTCTACATGACTAAACATGACTAAACATGACTAAACATGACTAAACATGACTCTACATGACTAAACATGACTAAACATGACTGAACATCATTTCTAAGACATAATTGTGTTACCACTTCATTACTCCTAGTTGACCTTCATTTTTCCTATTTCATTTCGTAATTTGCATTCTTGTGCATAAATATTTACATCTTTATGCATACTGACCTAATATCCCAATGGTGCAGATATCCCCGTACAGCTCTTTTAATTTTACCGATTCCGTTGGGACTGTGGTAACCTCTTCCAGTAATGACATGAATAAATCTGTCCTTTTCTTGATTACTATTTTCGTTATATACTGAGTAAAAATGAAGAATATACTTGTATAAAATTAGACCAGTGGTACTCAAACTTTTGCTCTCTCTCTCTCTCTCTCTCTCTCTCTCTCTCTCTCTTTGGATTCTCTCAGTGAAACTGCGGGCTGAGACTTAGTCTCTTAGAGACCGTGAGATCAGACTCGCTGTGTCTCTCAACATCTGGAGACTGTCATAAAGCCCAATGGCCAGCAAGCTTCCGGACTGGTCCAACCTGTGGTCCGTCACAGCCCGGGGCACTCAAAAAGCACATGAATTATGTTCCACGGCAATTTTTTGCTAGTCGCGATCCAATTAAAAACATGTTTCGGTTTTTTTGCGGCCCACTAAAAAAAAAAAAGTATATACCATATTCTTTCCATAAGTGTGTTGTACTTACCTCTCCTCATTTTGAACAAAAAACTTTTGAATGCAGACATGGCTTCTGTTACAGTGAATCCATGAAGGTCGATAGTTTTTTCTGGGTCTCTGTGGGATGGATTATCAGCTATATGTGGATTATCAGCTTTATGTGGATTATCAACTTTATGTGGATTATCAGCTTTATGTGGATTATCAGCTTTATGTGGATTATCAGCTTTATGTGGATTATAAAGATTATGGGCTTTCCCGAGGGAAATCTTTTGTTTGTGTTATTACCCCCTCCTGATTTAATTAACATGGAGATTAAAATGTAGATAAAACTAAACACAGTATAATTTTTATGACATAGAAATATTATTTTTTATTGAAAAAAAAATGTGTACATTTAGTAATATTTTTAGAGCTGCTGTCTGATAACTTTTTTCATCGAAATTAACGGATTATTTGAAAATTGAATTGAATTTAACGCATTATTTAAAAATTGAATTGAAATTAACGCATTATTTCAAAATGGAATTAAAATTAACGCATTGTTTCAAAATGGAATTGAAATTCTAATCAAAACTAATAAATTAATGTATTATTTGTATTAAAACAATATTGTCTTTCGTTATAATCAATTGCTAGCCGAATGCCACTCTTAGAGCCGCAAACACAAAAGTGCAATGTTTTAAAATTTTATTTCTTTCGTTCACTAAATATTGTTAAAATGACTTTTGTGCGGCTCATTACAGTATTTTTACTATTTAAAGAAGCAGTAGCGGCACTAAGGGGTGCGGGCCGCACCGGGTAGCACCATTTTAAGTGTACAACCAAAATGAAAAATTCTAAATATAATAGCAGAAAGAACTCGGTATAGTCGGGTTTTCAAACCGATCAGTTAAACACACGAGCAGTAGCCTAGAGTTCACCATGCAGACGCAGTTTAATGAAAATAATGTAAAACTTTATGAAATATTGTCAGTAATACTATCGCATTTAAATAATATAATAATATACATTCCAGAATTATAAAAAAATGAAGTTTTAAATATGGTCAACTTTCATGCTCGAGAATATTCCATCATGTCTTATGGAGTACACAAATAAAAAAAAAGACCTAGTGGGTGTCAGCAATGACAGGCCAAAAAATTGCTCCATGGATCAAAAGTTCAATAGGTCAAAATATCTAATGATGACCAGGGTTCATTACAAGACGTTGTTAATCAACCCACAATGCAGCTGTGTCTGATTCCTCCCAAACATTCTACAGAAATATGAGAGATTGACGCATAAATACTTGGAATAGACGTAGACAAATGGGATTCTTAAGTGGAAGCTGAAAATTATTGTAACCAATGTGATGATGAGTTGATTTAATAAGAAAAAAGGAATATTTTATCAGATGCTTCTTTCTGGAATGTACCAGTTCCAGATTATTTTTTATCAAAAGAGGAAGTCTTCTTTATAGACCAAGGATGTACCTTTTTTTTCAGTGCTGTGACAATGCAAGATGCAAAAACTAACGGTGATGTTCGACAGCTATGCAAAGAATTGTTTTACAAGGTGGTGACAAATGGTGAGAAAATACTAAGGTCAAGGACGGTTTATTCAATCATCAGTGAGAAATTATACTGCTTTTACTGCAGACTATTTGATGTTAGTGTTACAGAAACAACATTTAAATGTGTCTATGGGCTTAAAAAATGGTGAAAACTGATCCCAAAATTACATATTCATGAGATCTCGAAAGAGCACCTATGTTGCCCTAAAAAAAAGAAAACATTGGCAACAGAACTGAAGCTGCATATAACAATTGATGCTGAAAATGTTGCTGTGATGAACTGGTAGAATGAAGAATGGAGGGATAACTTTGCACAGGTTGCAAAGCAAAATTTGTCATTACGTTGCCACAAGAAAGATGTATCTTCATTGAATAAAGGGAACTTTCTTGAGATGGTTGAGATGCGTTCGAATTTGAGGTTAAAGATGAGTTCATGTACAATAAAAGCATTCGTACTTATCTGTCACCTGAAATTCAAAATGAGTCAATATGGGTCGTGGCACATCATTTGAAGGGATATAAATGCTGCCAAGTGTTTAGGAATAATGCTCCACATCATACCTGACATATCACACACCTGACGTATCAAACACTTACCAGATGTTTTATTACTCTCATTTTCCGAAGTTGAGCTTTTAAAAGAAACATGAAAGCTGAGATAATGATCTTGACTTCGCAAAAGTGTGGTCATTATATGAAAGAAATTCATTGCGGAATGGGACCATAGAATCTCTGCCAACACTCTCACTGAGCCTGCAATTTTGTATCACTATCTGTGTGTCTGTATTGTCATGTGAGAGGAGCTTTTCAAAACTGAAACTGATACACAAAGTTAACCGAGATCCACTATGGGACAATCAATGCTTTCTGATATTGCCCTGTTTTCTATTGAAAAGATATGGTGAAAGTTATTGACTGACAGATTTACAGCTTTGAAGACCAGGAAATGAAAATTTAAAATTTGACTTTGCTTTGCTGCTTAAATGCTTTCCAGTTAATTGTGTAATTTGTTTTTTTTTAATGGTGTGTTGTTAAAAACTCATCAACTCTTGGACCGATTGGTCGACGTATTTCATAAACATTACAATTAGAGGCGATTCTCTAAAGTCTAGTCCATGAAAATTCGAAATATGTTCCGTTGTCCATGACTTGAGGGGTGACACCTTGAATTTTCCGCACCGGGTGACACCAACCATATTGACGCCGCTGTAGTTCGACTCCTAAAATTCTGTAAAATGGCATAAAGTCATTTTTCGAAAATGGATAGGTTTTGTAAAATTGCTACAAATGCATCAAGTATGCGTATGTTTATTAAATTATTAATTCAGTGTAATTTCCTTTATCTTTAATATCTTTTCTTTCTTAAAATAAGTTAGCCAGAAAGTAGTCACGCATTATGTATTAACGCGTTTTTCTCTTGATTTTTATCCCATTTCCCCACCTTTTCACCATTATTGACACACTTCGCAGCCCCTCTTCTTTCAAAGATTATGTATTTTATGCCTTATGGCTTACCCTTATGTTGCAAAAAATATGACACGAAGTTCCATCGTTTCAAACCTAATATTGTTAGTTACTCAATTAAATTAGTGGCAAGCATCTGCGCATGTTCACTAATTGTATCATTCAGGTTCAGAAAAAAGAATTAAGAAATGACAATCATGTTGTTTCAAGGTCATAAAGCTGCTATGACTTTATGTAAATGTGACAGACCGAAATGCATCTAGAATAGTTAATTTTAGTTATCATATTTATGTTTGGTATAATTTTACATAGATAGATAGATAGATAGGTAGATAGATAGATAGATAGATAGATTGATAGATTGATAGATAGATAGATGATAAGCTATTTTACTTACCTTTCAATTGATATCGGAAATCTGATTTCGTATATTTCTTCGTCAGCAACCTTCACACACAAACCATTTTTATTTTCGAATTCATTTTGTTTCGATTCCTCTTGTTGTGCATCCAAATTTGGTTGATCTAATCTTTGCTCCTCCAAACTTTGCTCCAGTAATTTATGATCGACTAAACTTAGTATATCTAATATTTTTTCATTTAAAATGTGTGTATCTAATCCTTTCCTCTCTAAACTTTGCTCCTCAAATCTTTGTTTTAATGAGCTCGGTGTTTCATCTATTGTGGTCTCTTGATCACTACTAACGCCTGATACACACGGGGATACAATAACACCCTTGAGAGGTATAGACTGAAACGGTACATTCTCTTGACCTGATATGGAGAATACATTAGGTGCTCCTGATTCCTCTGTTGTTGCCTCCTCTGGACTTTCGACATCATTCTTAGTGCATCTACGTCTACACTATAAATGCAATGTGAGAAATTGAAATAATTATAAGCTTAAGAGAATCAGAGTTTTTAGTGACAGATAAAAAAAGCTGATACAAATGTTTTAAACTTCTATACTCTCCAAACTAAATAGTGTGTATTCACTCGAGTGTTTAGTTAGTTTTTTACCGTATCACTTAGATTCCACTGTTGTTTTTTATATCCCCGACCAAAATATTTTGTATCCTCTAACACAAAACCAAAATATTTTTGTTTCGTCTAACTCAAAACCAAAATATTTTACATCGTCTAACTCAAAACCAAAATAAACATAGTTATTTAATATTTGATAATAATATTTAATATTAAATAATACGTTATTTTGCGGACTTTATAATAACCCAGCAGATGTGTGGAATACTATTCTGCTATTTATTTCGCATACTTTTTGTCCTATCCCTTATGATTACGCATTGTTTAATTATTGTATTATAGCCCTGTTTGGTATTGTTCCATCCCTTGTGACCACGCATTGTTTAATTACTGTGTTATTTCCTTATTTGGTATGTTAAGTGCTTGTAAGGTCAAGCATGTATGATGAATTAATGTCATTCACCCACGCACTGGGTTTGGCGCTAAACGCCCACACATTTGACCTCTGTGGTTTTGGCAGGAAAATAACGTAATATGCGGGGGTGAACTACCTAAAAAAAAGGGGAAGAGATAACGGTCATTGGAGCAGAAAGAAGAGTAGAGAGGCAGGAGACCAGGAGTCCAGAGAAAGAGACTGTGTGACACGTGGACTAGGTGACCACTGACCAGTAGAAGTGTAGTCGAGAGTAATGTTGTTATAAAGTCGTGTAGTGAGTTATAGGATTATACAGAGTAGATACATGTGATTGACTGACTCATCTCCTCAAGTGTTTATACATCATTCAATTGGATTCTCATATTCTCATCTGTAAATATCATGTATTAAAGTTCAGTTAATTCTCTAATACTACAAGGAGTTGTGTCGTCTTATTATAGTTGGAACGCAAGTGGGATACGACACTTTTCCTTATAGTATAGTTTTCTGAATAACTTTCAAAGACTCACAGCAAATATAATGGTTTAGAACAGACGAGGACAAAATACTTCCCATTTGACTGTTTATTCCTGCCCGCGACCTAAATAGTGTAAGAACTAAAATTTACATTCAATTTTTTCACGAACGATTTTATATACTGGTGTGCATAGCACACAGAGCAGATCTCAAAACACACCTTGTACACCGACAAGATCGACTAGAATAGAACTGACATACTTATTTACACAATATAGTACAATGACTCTTCTCCTATTTACACGTATTTTGCACTTCAATATTCCCTCAAGTCCGTCCCTAATCTCTACCCTGTCCAAAGGTCCCTAGACCTAGACATCCGGTCTCTGGCTACTGGCCTCAGTAGCTGTCCCCACGACAGTCCAAAAGCTGTCTCTGGTCACATTTACGGTATCCGAACAAAACTCCCAGCGGTCAAAACCCCCATGGACAAACCCCTAGCGGACTTAACCACCAGCGGAACCCCCCCCCCCCCCACCCAATGGACCTAACCCTGAATTTTATTATAAAATCTATAATTTGGTCCACATTTTTATTATAAAATGTAATTATTATACCTGGATGTAAATATTTATAAAAATACGTATTTTTAAGTGAATATTTTTTTCGTAGAAAGCGCAATAAACTACATCAGCCCTTCGACACAAAGTGGTCAAAAGTCAATCCTTTCTTAGCTTTACATCAAAGGGAAGCTTATCTTACCCGGGAAAACAAACAAAACAAATAGTTTTGGCCCCAGTCAAGACTGGCCGAATCTTTATTCTTTTAATTCTCTCGTATATATAGAAGTATCAAGAACATCAACTCAAATTCGATCTTAATTTTTTTGGGGCTTTGTCCGCTGTGAAGTTTCGTCCCAGGGGATTTTGTCCGCTGTGGGTTTTGTCCGCTGTGGGTTTCGTCCGCTGTGTGTTTTGTCCGCTGTGGGTTTTGTCGTTGAGGGTTTTGTCCTACACTCCACAGATACACCCTCATTATTCTGTCATTACTCTCTACCCCCCCCACGACGGTTAACTCAATGTCATTCTCGTTAAACCAATTACCGGGTTGTCCACTTCTACACAACAAATTTATATTAATTTATTTGTATTCTACATTCATCTCTCTGTCAAATTTAAGGATTAACATTGTTGGTTGCTCAAAAGTTGGCCCACTCATGGTAAAAATGTATTGAATAATGATTAACATAATAAAATTGTTCATACTCAATATTTTTAAAAAATGCGTTACCTTTTTCTGTAAGCAACACTGAAACAAGAATTAAACAGATTGATGGTATTTAGATCAATATAATGGTTAATCAGTACAATATATATATATATATATATATATATATATTAGGGTGATAACAATTTTCATTATTTTTCGTAACGAAACTGAAACCCCTTACATTCGAGGAACAATTGTATGTAGATGACAGTAGCAACATTAATTTTTTTTTAAATTGAAAAAAGTTACCCCACCTTTTCATTTTTGTTTTCACATGACTATGGGTTTCAATTTTACACTTAATTTTTACATGACTTACTAAACTGCTTTTAAGCACATTCCAGTCAGTTCTTTCCATTTGTTTATAAACAAGGCATTTCCCCTCATCTTTTAAACAGAATAGGGATCCGATAATTCCATCTGTTAAAAAGCTAATCAATCTTACACGGATGCCTACAAACCGTCAAATTCATGGAAACTTCACTTTTCTGTTCAATAGCCAGAAACAGCGACTGGATCGAATCAAAATTATGATTACGGATATAGAATTGCTCTGGAGGAAAATTCTAGACTTTCGACTATTATCCACAGTACCAATCAGAAAGAAACTCAGTTGTCTGATTGTTTATATAACAAAAACAAAAAGAAACCGTCTGATAAATTTACTACAACACTTTCTCAGTTATTTGATGTCACCAACATTAATGGAAAATAGAAAAGCACGGAGGATAAAGAACTCTACCAGAGGCAAGTTAAGAGTGGAGGAAAGATTGGTTATTCAATGGTCAAACAAGCCCCTTTGAAATCAATCCACCCAAGAAAACGAATCCGACTATCAAAATTCAATCTCAAGCCAGCTTTTCTCAATCGCAACCTACACAAATACATACAACTGTCTCAGAATCTTCGGATTCTGAAACCTCTGCTTCTTCACCCGACTCGACAACCTATTCTTCCACGTCATCTTCTGAATGCAAACCGAAATACCAAGGAGCAAGCACTACACCAGCTGGTTTTCTAGAACTGAAAAAATCATTACTACACATAAAGCATATGACGTTTTTGCAACCATTGCTGAGCAGGGTAATGATGTGCCGTTTCCAAGTCAAGCTGGTGTTTGGAAAAGAGTAATCTCTGAAGGACAGAAAATGAAAACCAAAATTTTTCAAAAAATTCAAAGCAAAGATCCCTATTGTCTTCAGTTTGATGGTAAAAGAGTGCAAGGGGAAGAGTTTCAAGAGTTCTGCTGAATATGATGCTTGGGAAAATATTTGCATGACCGCAATAAACCCTGGATGGCGAGATGATTTCAAGTTCTTTTTATGAATTATGTCAGGCATATCGTCATAACAAAACAACTTCATGTTTGCCTCGCATCATCTGAAAGAAACTACCATATTTACACCAGGCAAGATGGAACTCACATCCGATATATACTATTATAGCATTATTCCTGATACCAGAGTGGCGCAGCATCCTCACTCCTGCCTGCAACTTCATCTGCTATGAATAGGTAAATGCTTGATTCCATTCGCAACACTACAATGAAGCGTCCTTCAATGAACTGTTTGTTTACCTCATTTATCAGGATAAAATGCAAGAAGACAATTAATTGTTTAAAGACCCATTGGTCAGTCGTGAAGTCATTAACTGAAATTCCTTTATCTAACCAAATTGCTGAACGTGCTGTGCTACTAATGGAGGAACTTCATGCAAAATCGAGAAAATTTGAATTTTTGAATCTGAAGTTCATAGGAAAAAATATGTTTTAAACATTTCTTGTACATTCTGTACATATTACTAACTGATCTGTATTGTATTTGTTAATAAAAGTTGATTAGTTATTATTATTACTCGTTTGAATAAAGCTAAAAAAACTTGTTCTTTTTTTTTTTTTTTGAAAAAAAAAATATTTTTTCACTTTTTTGTTCCGAAAAGGGGGAGGTGGGGGAACTTTTTTTTAAAAAATCAAAAATGCTATTGATATTCTTAAATTACACATAAAGATTCCTCGATTGCAAGTGGTTTCATAAAAATATTTTTTGTTATCACCCTAATATATATATATATATATATATATATATATATATATATATATATATATAATCAGATAGGTTAAGGTGAATTTTGCCTAAAGATAAGTAATAATTAGCATTATTTTATTTGATCCGAACTACATTATTGATTGATAACATATATTAAAAAGCGCTAAGTCCAAAATGAAACTAACTAACCAAAATGACCGCAGCAACAAAGACCAACAGAACGGCAACTATTGCGATCAAGCCAATCCACTTGTTCTCCATTACAGACAGTCAGTCAGCCGATCGAAATGTCCATGTCAATCAGGTGTCTGTCTACACATTGCAGTGTCTGTTACACATGGCACAGAAAGCAATGCACTTGTACTTTCTAACATATACTTGCAATGACCCGATAAGGTCTAATGATTTCTGATACAAAGTTCTACTCTAGTTAAAAGAAAATTGATTTCGAATGTTCTCACATTATTTGGACTGACAAACTTTCGCATAATTTGTACACAATGATATTAAGTCTCAGGTATGTCTGGTGTAGATCGAAATCACTAATACTGTTTCCTGTTTAAATATTAATGGCTAATTTCCTGCGTCTCTACACGATATATGTTGTGTGTTAAAAAAAAGTACTGTTTTAAAAGGTTGTGTGGTTTTAAATATGTGACATAACAGTCAAAAATATTTTTATTAACTAGTAAACAAAGGCCCGGTACCTGGACCGGCTAGTAGGCACGCAGTTGGAGTTGAAAATAGTGATATTTGAGCGCGTTAACAATCAGTCTATATAAAAAAAATAGCATGTCTTTGTACTCGAAGTGTCCCCCAAGGACATATTGCAGAAGAGGGACACAATAATACATCAAATAAATTTCATATGTTATATAGTTCATCCCAAAGAAAATAATCCTCATTATGGGTACAAAATATTAACAAAAACAAATTCCTAACTATAAATATTTTGCGCACACAACAATTTATCATTGATGAATCTTTAATTCATTCATAATGGACTCTTTTCCAAACAGTTTTTCATTTTATGTTTTATGATGTTCAACATGATAAATAAAAAACAATTGAATGCTTGCCAGGCGATACGCTACATGTTTAGAAAATCGTTTATTTACTGTTAAACACATTGTAGTATAGTACAATATATCGTACAGAGAATTAACTAAGAAAATATTGCCAACCCGGCAGTGCCAAACCTATGGATTTGGGGACCCGGGGGCTTGGCCTTTTTGGGGACCCCTGCATTTTGACATTCGACACCATGACATGATATAATGTACTTAATATTAAATGTAAAAAAATTTTTGGGGCCCCCTTCAATGGGGTCTCGGGGAGATAGAATCGTTGTGTAGCTTTTAACTGACCTTCAATAAAAAAAATATTCCATCAATCCAGTTGAGGCCGAAGACGCAGAAAACATCAGACCTCTTAAAAAAGAAACTATTAAAGCTTTAAACTTTATAGTTCTGTGAAGCCAGTGCCGAACCTAGGGATTTGTGACTCGACCTCTTCGGGGGCCACTGCATTTTGACATTAGATAATGTACTTAATATTTAATGTAAGAAAATATTTTTGGGGCCCCGTCAAGGTGGGGCCCGGGGGACTTTTGAATTTAGACCCCTCTCCACCCACCCTAGGTACGCCTCCGTATAAAGCGCCCATCATAAATGGGTTAGTTTGCATTGCCTACATTGTGTACGGCGCTACACAGACTCAACCATTATACATTTAATTTGACGTAATAATAAAAAATGAAAACAAAAACTGTGACGTAGATTGAGGTTAGTGGTAAAGAGAGATGACTGTACATTAGATATAAACATATTATAGAAATAATAAAAAACTGAACGTTAAAAATATTTCGTTATCTTGAGATATACATACAAAATTGGTTTGGATTTAGATTTAAATTGTGGAAAATAATACAGAATATTAATTGAACGATTTCTGTGGATATTTCTTCTAAGATCGCTTCTCATTTTATAACCAACTGAACACCGTAAAAAATACACAATCTTGAGAAATACATAAGAAATTTGTGCTCAATAACAATTCAGATCCCACATCAATTCTAGATTCATTTGGTGTGATGGTCTGCACACACTAACTGCAAGTAACTCAGAATTTAAATGAGTTCTTTCCAGGCTATTTCGGCCTGAGATCTCTCAGGTCCTCGGGGAAAAGATCATTGGGGTTCTCTAGTCAGGAAAAAATAAACCTTCTTGCGAAGCTGGTGTCAATGAGGACTATCCGAGACCGTAGTATTCTCAGCTGGAGGTGGCGACGGATGTGGTCGGCACACAACACCCTTCCACTCTGTCCCACTCAAGCACACCTGCGCAGCCTGCCATTTCGGGCTGTAGGTTCAGGCACATTACACGCTCCCTTCTTTCTGAGTGGCAGTACACAACCCCTGCTGGTCTGACCATTTTGGGCAAGTCTTAAATTCTTCTTTTCTGCCATCCCGGCAGATGATAGCGGGAACACTCACTCCGCCGCTCTGTAGGCATGGCAGACATGCATCAGCGCCGCCAACAATGCTGGTGTGGTAGGCATACTTCACCCTATCATGCTGGCAACGTCGGCATAAAAAAATTATTTGCTGTGAATTCTGTCATGAATTTTCCTAAGATCGCTTTCTATGCCTTACGGTATTTATTCGTGGCGTTCGAAAATATTATTGCGTAAGGCTTTCACGACTTTGCCTGCCGTATGTAACAGTGGAAGGTGCTTGCTCACCTCGTCACTCTACATATGACAGCCAATATCATTACTGGCAGCTAAGTAGGGGACATCTTGCTTGGCTGGCCAGGTGGGAGACGTATCATGCCTGTCATGTACAGTAAAGATCCCTTAGCCATAGGGGCAGATGAAGTGTAGAACTCATCTGTTTCTATAACCTCGGCATATTTAGGGGTTGTGTGGTTAGCACAACGACCAGCCTCCTTTACTCCCCCAACTAAAATTCAAGTACCCATTTAAAGCTGGGTGGACTTGGGGACTTTCACCAGGAACTGAAAAATCTTAATTCGAAAGTCAAGCACTCTACACCACTCGACCACCCGTCCCGTATGCCTGTCATGTAGCATTCAGTAAATGTTGCTGCCATCTTGTGTAACATACACAATCTCGTGTACAGACACTATCTTGTATGATAGACACGGGATTGCCCACAGAGCACTAATTGATTTTTTGTACTACGGATAAAATATAATCATTCAAATTAGAGTTGTTTTATTTTTTTTAAAAAACGATAACAATTAAAACCCTGAGACAAAAAAAAGTTATAATCGAGCATTCTCTGACGATAAAAACAGCCAGCTCTATCTATCTATCTATCTATCTATCTATCTATCTATCTATCTATCTATCTATCTATCTATCTATCTATCTATCTGTCTGTCTATCTATCTATCTGTCTATACATATATATATATATATATATATATATGTATATAAATTACCTATCTAGCTTTCTTTCTCTGTGTATATCTCTATACTTATAAGACGTATTTGTTGTCTGTCTGTTCCCTTATAACTCAAGATCCAGAAAACCAAATAACGTGAAATTTGTTACACATACACATAATTACATGGGGAATGTTATAGGACATGTTTCGTTTCATCTCGATGGGTAGTTTAATTGTAATTAATTATTTTTATTTTAGTATTTTACTATATTAAAGTAATCTCGACGGCGCCATAAATAAAATTCCTCTTTGACGTCATTTCCCGATGATACATTTTTAAAAGAGGGGTAACTTCCGATGTCGATACGGATCCTTGGATCCCTCAGTTGCGCGGAGAGGGGGGGACTGCTGCACGGGCAACAGCTATCCATCCATATTACCCTGCCCAGGCTCTGTAGCTAAACTGGAGAGGATACTCCAGCGTCGTCGCACGATGTCGATCCAACACGGAAGGGGACAGTTACCGGTTCTAAGCTCATCCGATTGGCGAAGGAAACGAGCGCCAGGGGTCTCTTTCGATGGTGGGAGAGGTCATCGCGCCTCATTGGACAGCTACCGCCCACCTCAAGCTGGGCAGCCCCCAGCCAGTTGGGTGCTGTCTCGCCATGGCTCACCTGCCCTACTGGGTGCGTGGGGATTAGAGATGCACTTCTCAAAAAGTGGGCCAAAAAACACACGCACCAGGCAAATTCAAGATAAGAACTAGCAAGAAGCCTCCAGCTCTTCGATTCGCAAGCTGGAACATCAGGACCATGTGTACCGGACTCATATCTGACCTTCAGCAGATTGATGACGCAAGGAAGACCGCTGTCATCGACAGGGAACTCTCACGACTAAACATCGACATCGCCGCTCTACAGGAGACCCGGCTGGCTGAAACCGGAACCATCAGAGAAGCTAACTACACATTCTATTGGCAAGGGAAGTCCTCAGACCAACCGAGGCAACACGGTGTTGGCTTCGCGGTGAAAAACACGCTTGTCAGATTCATAGAGCCCCCAACAGACGGCTCTGAGAGATTACTAATCCTCCGACTGTCAACGTCCTCTGGCCCAGCTCACATATTCAGCGTGTATGCTCCAACCCTCTGCTCCACTGCCGAGGAGAAAGATCAATTTTACCAGTCCCTAGATGAAGCGCTATTGAAGATTACTAGCACCGATAGCCTTTATCTCCTTGGTGATTTCAACGCAAGGGTAGGAGCTGACCATGTGGCTTGGCCCACCTGTCTCGGAAGCTTTGGGAGGGGAAAGATAAATGAAAATGGCCAGAGACTGCTTGAGCTCTCGTGCCACCATGGCTTGTGCGTGACCAACACCTTCTTCAGGTGCAAAGAGATACATCAGGTGTGATGGAGGCACCCACGCTCCCGCCACTGGCACCAACTCGACCTCGTCCTCACCAGAAGAGGGAATATCGACAGTATCCTACTCACCCGCAGCTACCACAGTGCAGACTGCGACACGGACCACGCCCTCGTGGCAAGCAAGGTGCGCATAACGCCGAAGAAACTGCATCACTCCAAGAAAAAAGGTCGCTCACGCATCAATATCAACTGTGCCAGAAATCCCGAAAAAAACCAACAGTTTATCAGCAGTCTGGAAGTTACACTCAGTGAAAGAAAGTTAGCAGTTGACACCATCGACTCTAGGTGGTCGCGTCTGTGTGATGTCGTATATAACTCCGCCATCACCACCTATGGAAAGATAGAGCGGAAAAACGCCGATTGGTACGAGGCCCACTGGGAGGAAATGGAACCCGTTACCGAGGTAAAAAGGAAAGCCCTACTGGCCTACAAGGCCAGGCCCAGTCCCAACACACTAAAAGCCCTACGGACAGCCAGGAGCAAAGCCCAGCAGACCGCCCGCAGATGCGCCAACTCCTACTGGTTGAACCTCTGTAGCAGCATCCAGGCAGCTGCCGATACAGGAAACGCAAGAGGGATGTACGAGGGCATCAAAAAGACAATAGGCCCAACTCCCTCCAAAACCGCCCCCCTTATATCCAAAACAGGAGAGGTCATCAAGGACCAGGAAAAACAGATGCAGAGGTGGACCGAACACTACCTGGAGCTATACGCAACCCAGAACACTGTGACTGATGCCGCTCTTGGCGCTATCCCAGATCTGCCTGTCATGGAGGAGCTAGACACCACACCCACCGTGGATGAACTAAGCAAAGCCATCGACTGCCTTGCAAACGGAAAGGCACCCGGCAGCGATGGAATCCCACCAGAAGTTCTGAAGAGCGGAAAACCAACACTGCTAAAGCCATTGCACGACCTCCTAAGTCGATGCTGGGAACAGGGCTATATCCCCCAAGACATGAGGGATGCCAAAATTATCACACTATACAAGAACAAAGGGGACCGGAGCGACTGTAATAACAACCGGGGCATCTCCCTCCTCAGCATCGTCGGCAAAGCTTTCGCCCGCGTCGCTCTAAACCGCCTGCAGGCCCTCGCCTCCCGAGTCTACCCAGAGTCACAGTGTGGCTTCAGGGCTGGCCGATCAACAGTGGACATGATCTTCTCACTACGTCAACTTCAAGAGAAGTGTCAGGAACAGCAGGTGCCACTCTACATCGCTTTCGTCGACCTCACAAAGGCGTTTGATCTAGTAAGTCGAAGTGGACTCTTCAGCTTGCTGCAAAAGATTGGCTGCCCCCACACCTGCTTGCAGTGGTCATGTCCTTCCACGACAACATGCATAGCACGGTTTGCTACAACGGCGCAATCTCCGAGGCCTTCCCAGTCAGCAGCGGAGTAAAACAGGGCTGCGTCCTTGCACCTACACTCTTCGGCATTTTCTTTTCCATGCTCCTCCAATACGCCTTCAAGGATTGCAGCGAGGGTGTTTACATCCATACAAGGTCCGATGGCAAGCTCTATAACATAGCCCGCCTCCGTGCAAAGACCAAAGTCACAAAGGTCCTAATTCGCGGGCTGCTCTTTGCTGATGACGCAGCCTTGACATCACACACTGAAGACGGACTGCAGCAGCTTGTCACCCGCCTCTCCCATGCATGCAAGGAGTTTGGACTGACTATCAGCCTGAAAAAGACGAATGTCATGGCACAGGGTACAGATACACCCCCAAGCATTGACATCGATGGGCACACCCTAGAGGTCGTCGAGAACTTCACTTACCTCGGGTCCACCATCTCCAGCTCGCTATCCATAGACCCGGAGATCGATTGCAGAATCGCTAGGGCAGCCTCAGTCATGGCGAGACTAAAGCAACGTGTGTGGGAAAACCCCAGCCTCACCGAAAATACCAGATTGCGCGTCTACCAGGCCTGCATACTTAGTACCCTCCTCTATGGATGCGAGACGTGGACCACTTACGCGAGGCACGAAAGAAAGCTAAACAATTTCCACATGAGGTGCCTGCGACGTATACTGCAGATAAAGTGGCAAGACAAGATCCCCAACACTGGGGTGCTAGAGAGGGCCAACATGAGCAGCTTGTTTGCAGTTCTCAGCGGGAGACGCCTCAGATGGCTCGGTCATGTCAAAAGAATGGACGCAGGCCGCATCCCGAAAGACCTACTCTATGGCGAGTTAGTTACCGGCCAGAGGAAAACAGGGCGACCTAAAATGCGCTACAAAGACACCTGCAAAAAGGATATGAAAGAGTGCTCCATTAACCCCAACTCCTGGGAAAGCCAAGCAGCCGACCGCCACTCATGGAGGCTCGCTGTCCGGCAGGGTTTATTGCGCGCAGAGGCTGAGCGACAGGATAATGCTGCCCTGAAAAGAACAAGACGGAAGCGGAAAAAAGAACAGCTACAACAACAACTACAACAACCAACTATCTTCAAGTGTGACAAGTGCGGCAGGGATTGCCACTCCCGAGTCGGACTGCACAGCCATTCCCGGCGGTGTTTTGTAGACTCATCTTAGCTACACCATCGTCTCTCGAGACGGACGGATGCCGACGACGACGAACTTCCGGAAACTCCAATTGTAAACATGGTGAAATCAATAGTCATATCTATTTACCTATCGTTTTATGTATTCAGAAGATTAAAATTAATGGTGCACTTTAATAAACCGAAATACGTTAATTAAAATGTTTCTGTGACATTATTAACATTAATAATACAATCTCAATGGGTAGTTTAATTGTATTAATATTTTTAGTATTTTACTATTCAATGCACAGGGAATTCCCTGTATTCGCGCACCAAGTGAATGTGTAATTGAACGGACGGAGAAGAAAGGGTTAGGGACGGAGGGAGGGAGAGAGGGGTAGGGAGGGAGAGAAAGGGGAGGGAAGGAGAGAGGGAGAGAGAATGGAAGAAATGGGAGGGAGTGAGAGATAAAGAGATAGAGGGGGCAGGGAGGGAGAGAGGGGGAGGAGGAATGGAGGAAGGTGGAAAGAGTGGGGCGGGGGTGAGAGAAGGAGGGAGGGAGATAGGGAGAGGGAGATGGGAGAGTTAGGGGAGGGAGGGAGGGATAATGGGAGGGAGGGAAAGAGAAAGGGAGAGAGGGGGTAGGAAGGGAGAGAGAGGGGAGGGAGGAGAGAGAGAGAGGAAGGAAGAGAGGGGGGTAGGGAGAAAACAAAAGGTAAACAAAAAACTTATTTTAAACCCGGGCAAAGCCGGGTACTTGCAACTAGTATACATATATATAGTTGGGAAAAGCATGGTCCTATTTTCTGTTATATAAGTTTAATATACGATGGTAAATTGTACCTTTCTGATCATTTTATTTTCATTATTTAAGTGTTTGAATGGGCCAGTAATTTCTACAGTGCTCGAAGAGAACTTATCGCGTCTTGTCTAAATGGTTTAGAGACATTTCATCAGTTAATTATTATATAGGACAATTTTAGCTGCTTCTCATTCAAACTGACCAATGCTCACAAAGTAGTGTTTTTTTTTTAAGCTCTGTTAGCAATTTTGAATGTTAGTATACTTATGGAAACCACTACTAGCAAAGAAGTGAAGTTAAAGTCGTCAATAATGACAAAATGTTTTACAGACATATACTTAGTATATATATATATATATATATATATATATATATATATATATATATATATATGATGAATTGTTTATATATATATATTAGGGTGTCCCAAAAAAATGAAGTTTTGAAATGTTGATGTCTCACCCCACAGAATATGTCTGTATGGTAACAGTAGTTAACCTGCAAAATTTCAGCTCATTTGGACAATGTTTAGAGGTCCCCCAAGAGGTTTAAAGTTCCAGATTTTGGTGTAAAATCAATCACGGTCAAATCTAATACAGCGTTAATGTTGCATTATATGCGAAACATATATTAAGTAACAAATTGATGCTTAGTATTGTTTATAATATTAAATGAAAAAAAATATATAAATCTTGAATGGTTTATATTTTTAAATTTGAAATTTAAGTAAAAAATTATGAAAAACAAAGTTTTATTCATTTTGTCAAGTTAATTCTTGAAAGAATGTCAATCCGCTTGAAAAATAATAATAATAAGCAATGCAAATAAGCATTCATACTATTTTTTTGTACTTTGTACTGTAGGGTAGACACAAATTTTAAAAAGTTCTTCAAATTTAAATTTTAGCCAGCTGTTCACGATTACACTCAGCAAAATTTTTCCGATGTTTTTCAACCACTTGGAGCAAAAATTGTTTTTGTTCTTCGTCCTTGGTGATACTGTCATTGAAATTTTGTATCAATGCTACACCTCGCTCTGCAGAGTCATTGATACAAGCCAGATTCTTTACAAAATCTGCTGCAACTTTAAAAGATGGTGTATCTGACCAAGCTTCAACAGGAACATCTAGAAAACTGGCATCAATGTTGGATGTTTAAAAAAATGTGGTAGAAGCATGCAAATCAACACCACTTTTTGGTAGTGTTTTTATGAGATGCGGTCCACGTTCTGATTGCATTGTCTGAACAAGGCCAGTTTTTTCTTTGTCCGACAAAAGGGTCAACAGTTCCGGACTCAAGTACCACGAGTGACGCACCATCATTTTCAATCCAGTCGATCGAAGAACAACATCATCATATTTGTATAAACGCTGTATCAACAAGATATCATTCACAGGTGCATCTGCGGTGAGCCTGCATGAAAACCATGATTGAAGATAAACACATATGGTAAACCGATTAAAGAGCTGAATACCTTGTAATTCCCGAGCTGTTAACTGAAAGATGGTTTCGTTGCCTGCAAACAATAATTCGATTTTCAATGCATAGATTGCTTTCGCCATCCACCTTGCCCTATGTAGGGCACCAGGTCTGCGAATGCTGACATCAACCTCCAACCCAACTATTTGTGCAGCAAGCAGAAGAAATTCTAAATAATCATCACGTGAATGACTGACCTCAAGTTGACATTTGATAAATGCTTTAATCGAATCAGACACGATTATCAAAGGGACGGATCTGGCTTCGGGTGTGTGGTTTAATTCTGGCCATTTTTCTCGGAACCTCTTAAAAAACAAAATCTCTGGTCCAGTGGATGGTCCAAGACAAACATTGAATGCATCGGAAAGGAGTACTTCCAACATGTGATGACGGCATGCCATCATAATTGTTTCTAGCCTGACAATTTAGCATGCTTAGTTTAAAACAATCAAATCTTCTAAAAATATGCACATTGCTCAAGTTTTGCACATTAGGTATTTTATATGTTTTCTCGCGTTTATTACATTTTCTAATTAAGAATCACACAATTTCAACTCTAGTTAATGTTAGCAATGAGGTAAATATAAGTATATTTAAACTTCATTTTATTCATATATGGCATGCAAAAACTGCAAATTATTTGAGCCACGATTCGTCTGGATTTTTATGTTGGTCTAATACTGAAATTTTAAAAGCTCTTGGGGGACCTCTAAATGTTGTTCAAATGAGCTACAACTTCACCAAATCACTCATTGTACCCAAGAGACACATTTCAGGGGGTGAGACACCAAAGATTAAAAAAAAATTTTTTTCCAAGCATTTCTGGGACGCCCTAATATATATATATATATATATATATATATATATATATATATATATATATATATATATATATAGATAGATAGATAGATAGATAGATAGATAGATAGATAGATAGATAGATAGATAGATAGATAGATACTTAGTATATACATACAAACTTTCTTTATATAGATTGCTTTTGATGATTTCGTTGTTTAACCATAGGACAATTTTATTTACTTTAAACTATTGAAAAAAGTGATTCACTCACATATAGTCACAATATGCTACATGTATTATCTAATTGTTATACATGCTCAGAACTCTTGCTTTTAATGCTTGTTACCGGTCATTGTAGTATTTGAATAATGGTATTATCATAAGAATGACCATTAATAAAATCGTCTTTACTATCGTCAACATTATAATCGTTTTTATCACCACAGAAGTCCAGTTCAATCCAAAACTGTGAATGCATATTTGTTTGTGTCTCTAATTTCTTCTGCTCAGACAATTGCTTCTCCAGCCTTTGTTCATCTAATCTCCCTTCATGTAACCTCCGTTCATCTAATATTGGCTGCATTACATTTTGTCTATGATGACATTCACCGCTATAGGTATTCGATTGAAATGGTCCAAGTTCAGCTGCTGATGCGAGTTCTCTCCCCTGCTGGGGATCCTCAATTCCAGAACCAGCCATGTTTTGTTGAGACAACGTCTTTGAATTCCGGTTGTCGAGGTATGCTAAGTGAGCCACGTGAGATGCTGTCGGTTCCACTGTGAGTAATTCTTGATATTCCATTTCATCTGAGGTATTTGTACGACGTAAGCGACACTAGTGTAGAAATGAAAATAAATGAATAATTACTCATTTGACATCTCTTAGCAGAAACAAAATTAAGTTATTTAACATAAAAATATTATTACATTTGCTTAAAATTAACTGTATGAATTACAAAAATCACTGCATAAGCAGATATAAAGAAAATAGACTAATTAAATAAAATATTAGAAAATATGTTCAATTTTTTTATTTATAATGAAACAAATATTCATTTCATTATGTTAAGATGCCAGAATGTCATCAATTCCAATACAATTTCATAATCTTCCCTAAACTATCGATCCAAATCTATTTCCGATATACTGAGGAAACAGACTTTTAGGATGGTGTACATAATGTTGTGAGAAAAATGGATATTGTGAGAAAATTCCCCAAATTTGGAAGTTATATCCATTTTTGACAATTGTCCCATCCCTAGCTTAAAAATATCACACAGAACAGTGTTTCTCAAAGTGTAGTTTAGCTGGGGTACACGCATCCTTGGCCTAAGAACATGTTTAGTGAAAGCAAAAAAAAAATGAAATTAGGGGAAACTTTAAGCGTGAAAACAATATGCAAGTTTGTTTTTTTTACCAGGATTACAAAGTATTACGAAATTTAAAAATAATGGGGTACATAGATGTCGAATATTTAGAAACATTGGGATAGAAGAAGAGCGTATGTCAGTCTATAACACTTTCATCATGAGGAGATAAATTTGGCAGAGACAATGGTATTGGGGAAGAATAAAACTTCATAATATATAACATCCGGTTTTTTCAAGAATCCTATATCGCGGTCCTGTCACGGCGTAACGGTCTTTTAAAATAATAAGAAATGTAAAAAAAATAATAATAATCCTTTTTAAAATGCACATAATGTCTGAGCCTTTCCAAATTATTCTTTTTCCTTTGAACTTCAAATCAGTTCTTAGCAGCTCAATGCTAAAATAAAATAATTCGGTCTCGTCCTATAAAAGTACATGATTTAGTCAGCTCAGGACTTAATTTCAGCTGCCCATTGCACACTTCCACGAACCTTGTCAAGGAACACATCCACGCACGCACATACGCAGGTTTTCACAATCTCGTTTAAGTCTGCCAGCTAGCCAACGCCTTTCGCTCCCATTCTTATCAAATTCATTAAAATGTGCATAACATAAATACGGTCGCTAAGTGATGGACACCTTTTCTCTATGCAGGTGTCGTTGCAGATGTCTATGCAGGTGTCGTTAAGGATGTCGTTGCAGGTATATATACATATGTCTATGCAGGTGCCTATGTAGATGTCTATGCAGGTGTTTGTCTGGCAGATATCTGAACAGGTGTATATGAAGGTGCATGTCTATACTGAGGCTCGAAAAGACTGAAAGATTGACGACCCCTTTGTTAATAACCAGAGCCGTCATTACAAGTAGGTTTTTTTTTTTATGGGATGGGGGTCACTAGTCAAGAAATCTTGTTAAGGATGATTCTAGTAAATGATGGGACCCTAACTTTTAAAGAGTAAACGGGAACCCATTATTCGCTAGTGGCAGCCTTAAATAGTCTTTTAATACTAGCTGTCAACCCCTCAAATCCCCATTACAAGGTTCAACTGTTAAACCATTTGACCATTATATGTGTAGATATATATGTACGATTTATATCTTAACTCTCGCAAATATGACTTTAATAATGTCTTATGATATTCTACTATTGTATTCTAGACCTTTGATTTAAATCCTTCGGGAATGTATAAATAAGGATAAATTTACTTACCAAGTATATAACAGTCTCAAGAAAAACTGTCGACTTGATAATTAAAATGATGAAAATGACGACAACCAGCCATATCTCCATGAAGACTGTAGCGATTCATCCACAAGAACGTACAATGTTACAACATTTTTTTCCAAACAATGACAGAACATGCCATCCCCTCCTCCGAATATTCTGTTTTAATAACTTCCTGTTACGACGTAATGTTCATGTCTTTGTTAAGACTCTTAATCGCGGATGTAGATTTTTTTGTTTAAATCGCAGGTAAGACTATTTTTAGAAGCAAGGGACGTCATGAATGTTCTCCTAGACAATAGGTAGTTTTTTTTTATACATAAATTGTTCTTGTTTGTTGTTCTTATGTTAAAAATAGTAGAAATGTTTATAAACCTTAAAAGTAATGTGTGCCTCTTTATTATTATACTACACTGAACAAATCTGGATAAATTACGCCTCGGCTAAATTGAATAGCTTTGTAATTAATTGCAGTAAAAAAGGGCTATATATATATATATATATATATATATATATATATATATATATATATATATACGGTTTTCTGATAATTCCTTTGTTGCACTGGATAAATGATCCGCTAACCTGATTAAATAGATTATATATATATATATATATATATATATATATATATACATTTGTGTGTGTGTATTTGTGTATGTACGTGAGTGTTTATATACATGCCTATACATGAGCTTAATAGATTAGACCATTACTGTGATGAATAGTTAAGTCTCTTACTGTATTGAATAGGAATAACCTTTATCTGCACCGCATTGATAAGACACTTGATGGACAGACTAGATTTCAAATTGTGGAGAAAATAATGATTATTATTAGGCAAATAAAAAAACCTTACAAAAATAAGAGAAATTGATTCAACAGTATATTTTAACAATAGAACTGAATATCCATTGTCGATTTCATCCTCTAAGAATATAAGGCCAAATGCAAAATGTGAAGTGCAATAACCAGTGGCTTATATTTAAATGGTGTCACCAGTTTATAAATAACAAACACGACTATTTTATTTTTAAAAAAATGTGTTTATATAAATGTGTATACAACTTACATAAGGCAGTGTGGAGGAAATCACAGTATCGACATTGCTGACCTATTACACAGAGTAATTTAACTAACATGTAACACACTGTGCATTTGTAATTTTTACATAACTTATGTCTTAATTCTCTATTTTCCGGCATCTTCGGAGCTGAACAAAGACGTTAAGGGTCACACACTTTTGATGTGTCAGTTGAATAAGAGACACAACTGGAAATATTTTTTACCAAATTATACTAACATTAACCTTGTAGAACTCTTGTATAAAAGATCTTGTGTCCATGGCTCTGGTATAAAAGATCTTGTGTCCATGGCTCTGGTATAAAAGATCTTGTGTCCATGGCTCTGGTATAAAAGATCTTGTGTCCAGGGCTCTAGTATAAAAGATCTTGTGTCCATGGCTCTGGTATCTAAATTGAATGCTCTTGAGACTGTTTGTGTGTGGGGGGGGGGTGGAAGGAATGAAAGCATTGAAAAAAAGTTTTATTATCTCTAAAAACAAATACACTTCACAGTCTCGATGTTAGTTCGAAGTCATGATTGCATTGGTAAAAATTAATTTTAGAAAAAAAAATGTCTTTTGAGATAAATTTCAAGAGAGACAGAAAGTTAGATATATAGTCAGACAGACAGACAGACAGATAGATAGATAGATAGATGATAGATAGATAGATAGTTAGATAGATAGATAGATAGATAGATAGATAGATAGATAGATAGATAGATAGATAGATAGATAGATAGATAGATAGATAGATAGATAGATAGATAGATAGATAGATAGATAGATAGATAGATAGATAGATAGATAGATAGATAGATAGATAGATAGATAGATAGATAGATAGATAGATAGATAGATAGATAGATAGATAGATAGATAGATAGATAGATAGATAGATAGATAGATAGATAGATAGATAGATAGATAGATAGACAGAAAACTTATACAGGTCTAGCATTAAGAACTTTAGTGCCCTAAGAATGTCTTTTAAGTGCACTATATAATGCTAATGTAAATGCAAGACTCAGTGCCAGATAAAGTCAACCAGATGCACCAACCGATTGCACTAAATATGCAAATTCATCTGAGGCTGTGCCCGTCGCACCAACCAGCATGGCAGAAAAGAATTAGTCCATTTGCCTAGAATGGCAAGGGGTTATCCTGCCACGACGGACATTAGGGCAGGGTGTTGTGTTCCTGCCCCCATCTGCCAGAAATTGTAGGTTCGGTAGTGTGCTTGAGATAGCTGAAAGGGTTACGGATGTTGTGTGCCGAAATCATTCGTAACAACTGCCAGCTGGGAACACCAGGGTCTTGATTCAAACTCATTGACTATGATACAGCAACTATTGCAAAAGAAAAATGTTTTCTTAATATTGCTAGGAGACACCTATGACCTCCACCCCCCACCCCGGCCGAACGGTCACAGTAAGTAACTTCGTGCCCGGTAAGTGAGACTCTAATCTCTTAACTTAATTCAGCGTTGTAGTCTCATATATGTCAGGGGCACCATCAGTAACCCTTTAAACTATATGTGCGTGTGAGTCATATATTGTAATTACCATTTATTGTCAAAAATTGAATGATCTAAACGTTTTATTAAGAACCATTTCAGACTTTAATATTGGACATAATTATCATAACGGTCGTGCGGTTAAGCGCTCGACTGTCGACCCGAGGGTCCCTGGTTCGATTTCTAGTGAAGAACAATGGATATTTCATGTCATGACTAAAGTTCCCGCTATATCCCCCGTGGTGCCTTCATGGCCATTGCACTATCGGCTAAGGTGGTGAGGAAAGAAGGACACCATGAAAACCGTCCCAATGGTGGTTTATATGATCTAAGAGATTTCATCTCATCCTTGCAGGGACATCACACACACAATAATTATCATAAAGTTTGAACGTTATCATTGAATAAAGATCTCAAATAAGTTTGCAAACAGTTTTGATCCGGTAAAGCTCATTTCTCCAGATGCGTCATAAATTGGTTGAGTCTCGTTAATATGTGAACCAGTAAATAGATAAAGACACTCACTAGAGCTGTTGCTGTATGCAAAAATTCAAAACATTATCATGGAATTTTGAAATTCTGGCGTTTTCAGTTTTTCTATTTTTCTTCACAAAACATATGTCCAGCGAAATCAAAGTTTTTGTCTAAAATTTCTTTAATTTGCACTTAAAACGTAATAATAATAGATCCTTAAATCTAAATAGCTGTTAGAAAGTCATTTCTAGAAAAAAAATTGTTTAAAATGTCTGGGTCTGTTGCTAATGCTAAATAGAGAAAACGGCTTTTGAATGTATTTTATGAGGCGCTCATTGGTCAATTTCGGTAATTGGTTGGAAATGAATAAAAACCAGTGATGAATCCATTTTAATGAAATTTACTTTTGCAAGAAAAATTGAAAAATAAAAGCTGCGCTATGGTCAATTGTTCGTCACATTTTGTCTTAAATATCGATATTGTTTTAAATGATAGACCCAGTAAGAATATTTTCTTAATAATCACTTTGTAAAAGTAAAATTTAATTCATGTTTGTTAAAAATTTTTATGTTTTAAAATACATAAGATATGTAAGTGGAAGCTTGCGGTACTAGAATTAGATCTTTTTGTAAGTAGTAAAACAATTTTCATTATGTTATGATAAAGTTAGATATCAACATGACCTAAAGCCAACACTGATTTACCAATATATAATCTTAACAAAAAGTCCAAAAAATATAGTTGGTGGCGATAAGCAGTATCGGGGGACGGGTGGTCGTGCAGTGAAACGTCCCACTGTCGATCATAGGGTTCCCGGGCTCGATCTCCAGTGAGTACCAATGGATATTGCAATTCATGCTGTAAGTTCTCACTTTCAATGAGTTCCATTAATGTTAAATTGGATCTAGAGTGAATCTCATCGTTACAGGGATGAACAACATCGCCGTTATTTTTACAATCAATGTATTTTTTTTTCATTTCATGTACTACAAATTGTGACCATTAGCTTAGTATCATAATTCATTCATATCATGAGTTTAGGTTATACAACACTAGAATTAATTTTACATACTCATATGCATTTTGTTATCGAAGTTGTTATAATCTGCAATATCGTGATATTTCGAAAACCTTCTGTAATAATTCTGTTGGGATTTAATTGTTAACATTTGATGATTCTAATACTGTAATACAAACATTCACATAATATAAGATCCATGCGCCCAACGTTTTTCGTTTTTATAAAAATCAGAAGCTCTTATAAAATCTATTACCATGTGACCAATTTATTCAGAAATTATTTTCTGCTTTTTAGTACGCAAGAAAAACGTTGTTTTTTTATAAAAATATTTTTTATATTTCATTTCATGTACTACTAATGGTGACCATTAGCTTAGTATCATAGTTCATTCAGTCAGTGGATGATACCATTTATTCAGTCAGTGGGTGATACCATTCATTCAGTCAGTGGATGATACCATTCATTCAGTCAGTGGGTGATACCATTCGTTCAGTCAGTGGGTGATACCATTCATTCAGTCAGTGGATGATACCAGTCATTCAGTCAGTGGATGATACCATTCATTCAGTCAGTGGATGATACCATTCATTGAGTCAGTGGATGATACCAGTCATTCAGTCAGTGGATGATACCAGTCATTCAGTCAGTGGATGATACCAGTCATTCAGTCAGTGGATGATACCAGTCATTCAGTCAGCGGATGATACCAGTCATTCAGTCAGTGGATGATACCATTCATTCATTCAGTGGATGATACCATTCATTCAGTCAGTGGATGATGCCATTCATAAATTGCCAACGAACTCATCTTTAGGTTGTTAATTTGTTTTTTTTTTTTAAGGGTGCGAAATTTTGTCTTGAGTTCAAGATCAAAGCGTGTAAATAAACTGAAAAGAAAATGGAGTGGAACATTTTACTATGAAGCGAGCACATTGCTTTTTAATAATTACAACAGTTCTGAATGTGTACGACATTACTGAATTATCAAGTTTAATATAGCCATGTTTTGTTTATTCTTCAAGAGCCAAGATAAAATTACTCACTTGCCCTATAAGGCGCGTTCTCAATGGGAAGAAATAACTCTAATCTGTCTAAAGCCGGCCCTGTAAGTTGTTAATTAGATAAACTAACAAGGATTAGCTTACCTTTATCTGAATCTGTAATTACATTCTAGTCCAGAGAATCTTTTCGTTTTGATAACAGGTCAATGCTGACCATCCCACCGTTGTTTTTCCATTTGTGACTGAAGAATTTGTGTTAAATGGGCAATTAATGAATAGAACTGTCAATATGTTCTTGGTACATGTAAATAAGATCTATGTATGTCATTCACAGGACTGCCTCTTTCATTAAGGTAACTGTCCACGTTAGATAGGTAATTGTAAAGGTAGGATGTTTGTTGATGTTATACTTTGATGTAGATAAATAGTATAAACTTGGAGGCGTACGGTAGCGTGGTGAAGTTTGGTATGTTGACACAAATGTTCACAAACACTTCATAAATAAGAGTCTCAAAACTGCACAGCTGATTCAATGGCACATTTATTGAACGAAGACATTAAAGTAGAAAACATGTTAAATGATATTGACTACCAAACTGATTATGCAAAATCATACTTGACTATTAAACTGATTCTCATAGAGAAGAAACTAAACACGACCCTCTAGTTCAAGCTCAAGTAAGTAACTAAGCAAGTGACAAGTGACGTCTTACTACGTCACATAACAACATAAAAATTCATACTCTCTATATAGTCACTTAAAAAGTGTGATTAAAACACATGCATAAACAAAATCAAACAATGTATATTTAATTCAACTTTAACTCCTTCACAGTAATCAATAAATGTCGATTGTATAACTGACAATACAAACAATTCTCTGCCACTTCGATCTGTGAATCGGTTAATGTCATCTAAATATATCTCTATGCAAACAATGTATCTGTTAGTGTGATCTGAGAATCTGTTGTTATCTTCTGAGTCTATATAAGTAGCATCTGGGTGAATGATAGTGTCATTTATTTATCTGTCGTTGATATAAAGCTATTTATTGATGTCAACTATGTAGCTGTCAACGCTAGCTAGCTGACGGTGTTTGATGGACGATCCGTGATCTAAAACGTTACGTCATTAGGTCAATTGTCCAAGCGATCAAATTAGCATTATCAATACCAACAAAATTAATTGAATATGTCAATTTTATGCGTGCCACGTGATCACAGTGTAGGTCTATAAATAGAGCACAACCCATTTAAGACTCTGCGGTGGTTCTCTAAGTCTGGGTTGAGACCCAACAGTGGGTCGATAGCTGATTTACAGTGAGTCACCAAAACAGTTTAGTAATTTATAATTCACAATAAAAAGTTAATGTAACCATTTCTTAATTTGTTACTTTTTTTTTTACTGGTGAACCGAGAAAGCCCAACATGTCTATGAATGGAGCGCGAATGAAAAATGTTGTGTGAACCACTGCACTCGTATCGTTATAATTACGTACTAAACACGTGAATATGTAAATATACAATGAGACATTGTACATTATGTCTGTTTTTCATTGGATTCATCTCATCTAACACATTTTAAAAAGTGGGATAACGTCTTTTTTCTGGGTACTTTTAAGATCACTTTATCACGAAATTGAACATATGTACTATAAATTCTGCATGTCTGTCCTAATGTTGTACACAACAACAGTGTCCGACCTATGGTAGCCAACGTCTTTTTTTTAAAGTGTTATGAATGCATAAACGTATTTATATTAGTGTTGTTTTCGTTGACGAAAACTAAAACTAAAACTAAAATTAGAAGCAAGACTAAAACTAGACGAAAACTAAAATTATTACAGAAAAAACGAAATAAAAACTGAAACTAAAATATGACCTGGGACTAAAACAACACTAATTTATATTTTGTCTAAACACAATATTTTTCTAAATACATGAGTAGCTTCGAACAAAAATAAAATGAAGAAAAATTAAATTTTGATTATACTATGAAACATTACATAACATTCACTAAAATTTAACTGAGTGGCACATAAAACCCATTATGTTCAAGTATTATTTGTAAAATTACTCTTGCCACAGATTAAATATAATTTCTTAAATTGTGACACTTGCAGCCAAGAAAATCGATTGGTCATATGTCAATAACAGAGACGCTGCACTGTGTCCTTTGTACGTCATTCCATATTGCCAATGACGCAACAATTATCTACGGTCAGCATGGGCATATTCATGGGGGGGGGGGTGCATTTGACCCCCCCCTATATTTTGAACAAATGTCATATAAGAGTGAGGCATTTGCTCCCCCCCCCCTTACATTTAAAAAAAATGTCATAAAGTTGTTATTTGCCCCCCCCCGGAAAAATTTTGCCCCCCCTGGAAAAAATCCTAGCGACGCCCATGACGGTCAGTATACCTGCCTTTAAGAAACATGATGGATCAAGGATTACGTTGACCGCCCAAAGGTTCCGTTTCTGACGAGGGGGTTTAGGGGCGTGATATGCATGCATCGCCTAAAACTTACTGATCTAGCGCCCTATATATATATGCTGAAGTATTCTTATGGATAGACCATTCGGGCGGCTGCATACGACCGCAACTGGTAAGGAACTTTAATTAAACCAGATACGATGACCGAAACTGGTAAGGAACTTTAATTAAACCAGATACGATGAAGGGTCAACAGAGCACATGTCAGGGACGCCGGCCTAAAATGATTTGGGTGTTGTGAGAGGTGTGGCCCCAATATTTGTAAGTAGCGACCTTGACAACGCGTTTGCCCAGGGCCCCAAAATGACTTTTGCCTATGGGCCTCAAATGTATCTTTGTCTAGGGCCCGACAAACATAAGATCGGTTCTGCCTATGTGTGACCTTGACTTAAAGCCCTAAGTACTGTTAAGGCCTTGACAAGGTTTTTGCCATGCCCCCAATTTACCTTTTCCTAAGTGCCCCAACTGTATTTTTATCTAAAGCCCCCCATTACCTTTTCCTTGGGGCCCCAAATGACATTTTTTCTAGGGCCCATAAAACATATTAAAGGTTCTACCTTATGTGACGGTCGTTCAAGGCCACGAATACTTCCAAGTTCGTTTTTATAGTAAAATCCGTTATCGTATATCAAACCCACAGCCCCAGACTGACAAGTGTCCTGTTGACGTCTACTTTAAAAATGAAGCTGTTTTGGGGTCATCCATAAAAGACGTCCACCAATTTTTTGCTATTTTTTACCCCCTCCCCCCTTGTCCACATTTGTCCACTTTTGACTGGACCCCCCCCCCAGTTGTGGACGTCCAAAACATAAAATTTACCGAACATGAATTAATGAATATTTCGAATTTTTAAATTGGGAGAATGTAAACAATATAAAGAGTAAATATTTACAAACATTTTTTTCAGAAATTCAAAATTCTAAATATGAAAAAATTACTGTTTAAAAATATTTTATTGAATTGTAATTAAAAAATGCAAAGCATTAAACCACAATTATTCAGTCAACTGAAAATTCCGATTGCAGCCATGCAAACATATTTCGTAATTCTGTTGACGAATTTTCAATTGCCGGTTCAATCTCCTTGTCTGATACTTCTGCCTCATCATGTTCACAAACAGGAATATTGCAATGGACGACCTTATGTTATTTCATTGCCACCTGCGATGGGAAGTATTTGCCGCGGAAACACATTCGCTTGGGAATTTTTCCTGCCACCGATGGACAATAGAGATCAAAAGGCATGGTACTGTAACTGTGATCGGGCTCCAGACCAATCAGTGCAAGCCTCTGAACCAGTGATCCATACGTACCACTACTACGCCTGCTTCATGACTAACAAAAGGATTAGAAGCTGGAATGAAACGTTTGGGAAATAGTTCATTATAGTTGGTTCGTCTTGCTCCACAGCACGTTACATCATTACATTTGATGATCTGCAGAAAATATTGAGACTGTTGGACATGATTCCAACACCAATTCACAGAGGGAGATGGAAGAAATGCGCTTCTGCTACTTGGTTCAACATACTGTGCATGCACACCATAGCCATCAATGACAGCCTGACTCCAAACTTCAGTGAGTATTTCTCCAGCCTTTTTAAAGTTTGCTTTTTCCAGGTTTTGGTCTATAGTTTTACCATTTACATACAAATGAGGCCCAAAATGATCATGAGGAAGAATGAGGCCTGACAGGTCATGAGACAATTCGTCGTTCTACCGCGTTGTAGGCACTGTGATCCGGAGCATGACAGGCTATAAAAAAAGCATCAAGATTGTGCTTGGTAAACAATTTATATGCAGCGTTCAATGTTTTTGGATAACGTGGGTTCTCGTCTGGGCCTCCGTCAACAGTAATAAATTACTATAGGCTTTACTAATCCACCATTTGTACACGCCACATTCTTAAAAATATCCTGATAGACAAGTACATCAAAATCCGCAACATGTGAGGCAGCAGTACTGGAGTCATGTTTACCATTCCTAATTGATATAGATGTTGGTCCAGAATAGGTCACACGGCCATCCTTGATAATACATGCGGTATAAACTGAAGGTATTAGTTTATGCCTATCTGCCACAACCCAATCATGGTCAACACCGTCTTTTTTCTACATTATACATACCACAAAATCATTATAAAAAAGTTGTCTAACAGATGATAAAACATTCTGCATTTTTTGCTCTCATTAATATATATGTGGCCTTTTTATCATTTTAAATTAATTTTTTTTTGTTTTGGTTATCTGATAATTTTGGCTCATAAAATGTGTGTGTGTGTGTTTTACATAAAATGTCATAACTATTTTATTTATTGATAGATTTCATTGAATTTGGTGTTGTAATATGTAATTTTGACTGAGGTTTAATATAAGAATAAAATTAACAGTATATCTCAAAAAGATTTTTTTTTCCTTCTTGGTGTATGATGTTTGTTTGTAAATTGTAAGAAAAAAATTTTGACAAAATAAAACTTTACATTTTTTAAGAAAAATTGAAACATTTAACCACTCAGATTGTGAAAGATTGTTCCGATTTCTATCATAACTCTTTTGTATTAAACTGGAATTTTTTGCAGTAAATTTATGCAAAAACACTACATTGTGGACATCCACTTTGTCCTCAACCCCCTCCCTCCCCATGTGCACTTTAGTCCACTTTTTGCTGAACCCCCCCTCCCCCCCTTTGTGTGGATGTCTTTTATGGGTGGCCCCTTTGAGAACTTAGTCTCCTGTAAATGGTACAGAGAAAAAGACTGATACGCAAACACATCCACCTGTATTACTCTCGTTCAATCTTAACAACCAAATATTACACTCACCTGTAGTTATTTTTATCCAGGTAACGTTGCACTCTTGGTTTAATTACTGGAACGTTGTTTTCGCTATGGAGACCTATCCCAGTAATAACGTGAATAAATCTGTCAGCTCTATTGTAATTACTCAATTGATATTCTATGAAGAGATAAACATAAAGAGATATATTCTATTATGAAAATACACGCTTGAAATTTGGCTGGAGTTAACTCTGTGTTGACATGAGACAATTATTTTCAAATAGATACATAAATAATAAAATGACAGATTATTGACTTGACCAAAATGTTGGTAGTGGGTGTCGAATAGCTTCTCTTTTATCAAAACATCGGTAGTGCCAGTGGGTGTCTCAGTTATCAAAACATGTCGCTGTTTTGAACCTATCGTTTTAAGGCTAGCTTTTAACATTTAACAATGTTAAAAAAAATCTTGATAATACACTATGTGCATTTTGAATTTATTAATTCTTAAGTTCATTATTTAATGTTTACTGCAATAAGAATAGCAATATAATTAAAACGAATTATTCCTGAGTAAATTATTCAAAATGGAACGTAAGAGTCAAACGGCCTCTGCAGTTTTTGACATTTTCTCTAACAAAACCAGCCGATACTCAAAAAAGAAAAGTCAAGATTACTTCTATTTTTAGATTTCATAGCTGTTTTTAATTTAATTTTTTTTTATTTACTTATTTTTAAATCTTTAAGCCCGCATAAAAAAAACCAACCCGCCATTTGAGTTACAACTCCATAGAAGCTTGAAAAACTCCGCCCAAACTGGCAGGAAACACGCCAATGTGACATCACTGGCCAGGGTGCTCATAATTTTTAATCATCATAGTTCATCTATATATTGGGATTTTACTTACATCACGTATTATAGTTATAGAATCATTTTCATTTTAAAAAAACAGCATCTTCAATTTAAAATACAAAATCGTATCTATTTTTCGATACTGTGAATCGCTAAACAAAATAATTGAACTATTACCGTTTTCCTTTATTCTCAAAAAATTTATAAATTGGTTCATGGCTTCATTCAATAAAAGGTGATGTAGATCAAGAGTTTTATTTGTCTGTCTGCAAAATAAATGATTCATTTCATTGTAAGCAAGCAAAGAATATTGGCAAGCGAGAAACTTAAAAAAAAAAACGAGTGGGGGGGGGGGGGAAGAAAAAAAATCAAAGGTAAATTAAACAAAATTTCACAACAGCTGTGGTTAAATTTTGTTTTATGTAGTGAGAAAATGTTCAATAAAAACCCATTTGACTTGGTGTATTTATATATTATACACTGTATAATATGTTCGATGTTCTAAATGTATTTATATAGGTTATTTTATGAAATGTATTCATATAGATTATTTTATAAAATGTATTTATATAGGTTATATTATGAAATGTATTTATATAGGTTACATTATAAAATGTATTTATATAGGTTATTTTATGAAATGTATTTATATTGGTTATTTTATGAAATGTATTTATATAGGTTATTTTATAAAAATGTATTTATATAGGTTATATTATGAAATGTATTTATATAGGTTATTTTACGAAATGTATTTATATAGGTTATATTACACTGGTAAACAGTGAATTCATTGCCAGTGATATTTGAATCATTTTATACAAAGTCAACTATTCTGATTTAGAATATGTAAGTGCTTTTGCTAGATTGGCTCTATTTTTCGAGATAATTAAAATTAATGAAATAATGTATGCACCGTGTTTGAAAATTGTCAAGAATTGCATGAAGTAAAATAGTATACTAACGAATAGTAGTGAAACTGTTAATGGTCATGCAGAAATTTGTTCAAAAATATGTGTAATAGTGTTATAGAGGAAAACATTTTCATTTGAAAAACTAATTATGTCTAATTAATTAATTAATTAATATGTTTATTGTCTATGGTAATGCATTAGCAAATCGCTGTTTGCTCGACTTCCTTTTGTGTGTGTCGTTGAGTCAATTTTGCTGGATATCTCACCTCCATCACCCTCATATCCTGATGAAACCTCTCACATTGTTCCTCACTGAAGTCCCCAAGGTTACCTGGAAATTTGTCTAAATGACAGTGCAGGTAATGTACCTTGATGTTCATATTTGTTCCAAAGTTTCTGAAGTTAGCGAGCATATCTTGCACCAGTTCTTCGTAATTCTCTGATCTGTTATTACCTAAAAAGTTCCTGACAACTGAAACAAAACTGTTCCATGAAGAAGCTTCAAGGTGATCCATGAAATTAGTAAAATTTCGATCATTGATGAGTTTCCGAATCTGAGGACCGTAAAAAATCCCAGCTTTCAGCTTCTCCAGGCTCAATCCGGGAAATCATCTGCAAATTTACTTGAACCAATTGCCATATTTGTCCAAAGCCTTAACAAATTGTTTCATTAAACATAATTTGATATGAAGCGGTCCGAGAATTATCTTATTTTTGTCAACCAGTGCCTTGTTGATGATATTTTCTTTACCTACAGTCATGGTTTCCCTTGCAGGCCATGTCACTCTTGTCCAATGATCTTGCCTTGCCCTGCTATCCCAAAGGCAAATGCAGCATGGGTATTTAGTGTATCCTGACTGCTGCCCAAGCAAGAAGTTTACCATTTTTAGATCAACACAAATTGACCACTGATGCTCGTAATAACGGACTTTCTGCTATAGTATTTTGATATTCTCATACTCTTCTTTAAGTTTTGTTGAGTGGGCAATGGGAAGAGATGCATAACGGTTACCATTGTGTAACAGAACACATTTCAAGCTTGTAGTCCCATTTGGAGCAGAAGTCCAGGGATGTCATTACAGTAAACAAGATCTTCCTCTTGGCTGAATTATGGAAGAAAAACTCATCTCTTTTTCGATAAAATGTTATTTTAACTTCTGGTTTGAGAAAATTTCTTTCATTGAGCCTGGACGCTTTAAAGCTCAGATGCTTGCTTGGACAGATTTCGGTCTCGTATTAGGTCATTTAGTTCTTTTTGGCTGAATGGTTGAAGTGTTGAAGAACTTCCTTCATAATCGCTTCCACTGTTTTCATCTGCCAAAA
This sequence comes from Bulinus truncatus, assembly GCA_021962125.1. Lineage (NCBI taxonomy): Eukaryota > Metazoa > Mollusca > Gastropoda > Planorbidae > Bulinus > Bulinus truncatus. Next base: position 10,381,046 of record JAGDYQ010000014.1, on the reverse strand, counting down.
ACTCCAGATCTTGCCCCCCGTCGGAGTCTGATGGTGAAAACTCTAATAATCCACTAAACACTGGTATAGGAACTTCACTGCTATGTCGAATTGGTCTCCTTGCAGATTCAAGATCAGGACAATCCTACTTAGATTTCTTGTGGCGATTGAAGCCTTTAACATTCACAATACAAAAATAGCAATCACCAAAATGGTCTTTCGGCTCTCGCAATACCATTGGTACACCGAAACTTAGACTTTTCTTCTCACCATTTGTCCACTGCCGTAGGATCTCCACACAGTTTTTGCAGAAATTATGGGGAGCCCAAGACTTGTCTTGGTCTCCCAGGTTCACACCGAAATAAGCCAAATATGCCTGCTGCACAAAGTCGGTTATATTTCTTCTTTGCTTTTCAATCATGTATTCTCCACAGGTGTAACAGATTATTTTTGCAGCATCTTCGTGATGAACTCATGATGTCTTTAGAAAGCAGCATAAAAGAGAAAAAAATAAACCAAGTTATAACTTGGTATAGTTAAATTAAACAAAAGACACCAAACTTATTGCATTTGTTTTACACAAAGGGTATAATCATATTTTGAAGAATGTCCAATATCTCAGAAACTAGAGCCAATTTAGCAAAAGCAGTGGCAGTTTTGAAATCAGCACCCATGAATTGTTATAAATTCTTTCAAACATTCTTGGCAATTCGCAAAAAATTTTTTTTTGTTGAGCTGTGTTATGAAATGTATTTATATAGGTTATTGTATGAAATGTATTTATATAGGTTATATACTAAAATGTATTTATATAGGTTATTTTATGAAATGTATTATATAGGGTATATTATGCAATGCATTTATATATGTTATATTATGGAATGTATTTATATAGGTTATATTATGAAATGTATTTATATAGGTTATATTATGAAATGTATGTTATAGGTTATATTTTGAAATGAATTTATACAGGTTATATTATGAAATGTAGTTATATAGGTTATATTATGAAATGTAGTTATATACAACCATGGGAATTTTTCCAGGTAAAATTTGTTTCAAAGTCGTCCCATAAGTTCTCCCAGCTGTAAATGGGTACCTGACTAAAGTTGGGGAAGAAAAGGCGGCTGGGCGTTGTGCTACCCACACAATCCCTTCATATGCCGAGGTTATAGAAACAGATGAATTCTACTACACTTCATCTGCCCCGATGGCCCGTTAGGGCTAAGGGAATTTTACTTTTTTTTATAGATTGAATGGAAGATAGATAGAATGTTCCACTAGCTTTTGCTCATTTAGTTTCTGCTGCTTTCGTTTTTCTTCCTCTAGCGTTTGCTCTTCTAGTTTCTGCTGCTTCAGTCTGTGTTCCTCTAGCCTTTGCTCTTCTAGTTTCTGCTGCTTTAGTATGTGTTCCTCTAGCCTTTGCTCTTCTAGTTTCTGCTGCTTTAGTATGTGTTCCTCTAGCCTTTGCTCTTCTAGTTTCTGCTGCTTCAGTCTGTGTTCCACTAGCCTTTGCTCTTTTAGTTTCTGCTGCTTTAGTATGTGTTCCTCTAGCCTTTGCTCTTCTATTTTCTGCTGCTTCAGTCTGTGTTCCTCTAGCCTTTGCTCTTCTAGTTTCTGCTGCTTTAGTATGTGTTCCTCTAGCCTTTGCTCTTCTAGTTTCTGCTGCTTTAGTATGTGTTCCTCTAGCCTTTGCTCTTCTAGTTTCTGCTGCTTCAGTCTGTGTTCCACTAGCCTTTGCTCTTCTAGTTTCTGCTGCTTCAGTCTGTGTTCCACTAGCCTTTGCTCTTCTAGTTTCTGCTGCTTTTGTATGTGTTCCTCTAGCCTTTGCTCTTCTAGTTTCTGCTGCTTCAGTCTGTGTTCCACTAGCCTTTGCTCTTCTAGTTTCTGCTGCTTTTGTATGTGTTCCTCTAGCCTTTGCTCTTCTAGTTTCTGCTGCTTCAGTCTGTGTTCCACTAGCCTTTGCTCTTCTAGTTTCTGCTGCTTTTGTATGTGTTCCTCTAGCCTTTGCTCTTCTAGTTTCTGCTGCTTCAGTCTGTGTTCCTCTAGCCTTTGCTCTTCTAATTTCTGTTGCTTTATTCTGTGTTCCTCTAGTATTTGTTCTTGTAATTTCTGCTGCTTTAGTTTGTTTTCCTTTAGCATTTGCTCTTCTAATTTTTGCTGCTTTAGTCTATGTTCCTCTAGCCTTTGCTCTTCTAGTTTATTCTGCTTTAGTCTGTGTTCTTTTAGTCTTTGCTTTTCTAGTTTCTTCTTCTTTAGTGTGTGTTCCTTTAGTATTTGCTCTTCTCGTCTCTGCTGCTTTAATCTGTGTTCCTCTAGCCATTTACGATATTCTTGATCCTGAAATGGACAAATATGAATAAATTTTACGAAAAAATCTAATAAATTCACCTTCATCAAATAGAGACAGAAGAAGAAACGTATGTAGTTTATGGCAGCTCTAAGATAAATGGGAGGGTTTGGATGTGGGTCTATACTATTAGATTATTTCAAATGTCTGTAGCTACTTCTTATTTAGGTGGGACAGATGGTTGTTCCTGGCTTGGTCTCTGGTGAGGACCAATGGATATCTCAGGTCATGGTTAAAGTTCCTTCTTTATATATACTGTTGTGCTTCCATGGCCATTGCACTACTGGCTATGGCGGGGCACTATAAAACCGTCCGATTAATGGTTTATAGAATTTTAAAAAATCCATCTCATTCTCACAGGGACTTCAAACATTTCTAATTAAGAACTCTGATCTGGAAATTGTGTATGGGGGAGGATGAAATGTTTGGTAAATCATGGTCCTCTGTCTTGATGCTGCCAGTCAAATGATTCAAGCAGATGTGAACCGCATGCCCGGGCATCCATTGAAAAGTTCCCAATATGCAACGCCGGGACATTAGATCCCGGATATCCTCCACCATTATGAATGAGTGATCTGGCGACAGGAATATTCGACACAATACTCAGACTGACACACATATTAGACAATTTCAAAATGTAAATGATAAATATAGTTCCAATGGAGCTAATTTATATATACTATTACACTGTATACTAAAATTCATATAAAATACGCTACATTAATATTTTAGATACCACAAGTTAATTTAATTGATCGGAGAATGAATTTTGCCTCAAGTACTTTGTAATGACCAATGCATTTTTTCCTACATTATTTTCTACAACTCCTTCTTTACCCCTCCCCCCGTGTTAAACTTTTTGAGACTCCCTCACCTCCCTAAATGTTGACGTAATTAATGGACGAGCCCTAAATATCTCGTGAATTCCGCATCTGCTGCAATAACGCAATGATATTCTTATTTACTAATGTAAACGATTTTTTTTCTATTAGAGTTTATGTTTCTTTTAAAGCCGCTTTGGTTTGTTTACCATTATAAAAAACGGCGCAAGCTGCGTAAATTCGAATATTTCGATGTGTATATCATTGCAGCGAAACATATTCGGAATTAGGTCTGGGTACCAGAGTTTCTGACCTGTAGGGACTTACCTTTAAGGTCTTACAGAGATCATTCCATATGGCAGCAGCTAAATATCTTCCGATATTTCCGCCAAATTAGCACCTAAGTTATACTAAATCTCAGTAAGAATAAAGTTACACTAGCCCTAAAGGGCCATATGGGCAGATGAAGTGTAGAATTGTATATTATTTGATTTTATGTCACATGGTTATTATTTAAAACTTAGTTGTATTTTTTGTGTATGTGTGTGCTTGGTTTGTTGTCAAATCCTGTAACTCAATTGTTTACCTTTTCTAATTTAATCTTGTATAGACTTGCCAAAATAAACTAAATTTTATTAGCGTGTGCAAAAACAAAAGAAAGTATAATTATTTCCAAAAAAAAAGTAGAAAAAGAATTAAAAAAAAACGTTGAAAAATATGCACTAAAAGTAAACAAAATAACTAATTACATCACAAAAATGTATATTATGTATAATTGTATAAATAAATTATTTAAAAGCGTGGATGATTACAGAATACTGAACTAAATATGTATTAACATCTAATACATAATCGTCTAACCTAGGCGGTAGACCGTTCGACCGTGTGTATAACTATAAAAATAGTCTGGGGAATTCCAAAATAAGTAGTAGTGCGCAAATTATGTAAAGGTGTAAAGATGGTCAAAGGGATACAACTCAATTATAAGGAGTCGACTAATTATCATTAATATTAGTCGACTAAATATTACTTAACTCGCTTGGTTTTTTTTTAAAATTTGTTGTAGATTTCTTTTATATCGCAGGTAGAGCCAGCGTCAGCAGGCTTTTCAACTAGTTAAATAATAAATATCAATACACAAATATATTATCTATAATTTTAGGAATAATATTTTACTATCTTATGAACGGAATTGGGAGAATATTTAATTCTACAAAAAACAATTTGTAAGAAGAAACTCATATTTATTTTATAAAAAATCAAACAAAAAAACAAACAGCGAATCCTTGTTTAGCACAGAGCCGCAGTTTCGCATTAACCACTGAGATATTAGAAACAATCAAGAATACATTTTGGTTTAACAACCACGTGATTTATTTTTTTTAAACGGGCAATGGGGCTCGTCATTTGACGTCAACCCTTATCCTTTGTGCAGAAGTTTCGTTCTGTGAGATTTTGTAAACCACTCCCTCCCCCTCCCCCTCCCCAAAGAAAACAGACTCTACACAACATAATATGAACTACGTAAATACGTTTCAATTGAGCAGGTGAACCATGGTCGGTTTAAATACAATGGCTGCTTTCAACACAATCATGGGACAGTGGGCGTGGCTGCACGAGTCTTCTTTAAAGATCGAAATGCGCACCATGGATTAATTATGTACTCCGCCATAATGAACAGTGCCGGGTTTTCAGATTCATGTGGATAGATCGATACAGCGATCGATAAAGGGATCGATTCGTTGATCGATCAATAGTTTATTTCGATATATGGATCGACTGAAAAATGTGTTTAAATATGTAAAGATTTTTATTGTTCTCTTTACTCATACCAGCACAAATAAAACTTTTGATATCACACAGTATCCCACTCATGTGGACCTGTATTTGATGTTATCAGCCACGGATCAATAACAGTTAGTAGTAAAGAGTGACTTAGTCCCTACCTACCAAGTAAATGATGCACCAAAATATAACTAATGCGACTGCGGTGATCCATTCCTCAATCGTAAGAATGTAAATCGGCATCCTCGTCACAGAAATAGTGCATCGCTCACTTCATATAGCACATTACAACATCGATACATATTGTTTTTTTTCTTTTCGTTTTGAAAAGATATATTAACTAATTATTCCTGAACACTTTTGCTGTGCTTACAGCTCTCATGTGAATGTTACTGTCTATGCTGCGACAGCTCTTCAAATCGGTGCCCAGTAGTTTGACATTCTAAAGGAAACTATTTTTGGAAGCATGTGAATTCCCAATAGTAAAATAATTGTAATAATTAAAATATCGTGTCGTGTGGGCGATCCAGTTTTTTGTTATTATCAGTTCATATGGGTGGGTGTGAGTGTAAAAAATGTGTTGAATAAAGCACATTTCATTTACATTTCATTACATTTTTATTAATTAATAAAAGTTGCATTACAATTAAAAAGAGAATATTTTGTTAAGAGAAAAGTACGGACTCTGTTGAATAATTTGAGTGATCTAGGTAATTAACTCTCTTAAAAAATATATTATTATTAGGGCTCTAAAAAGGTAGAAATATGCATGCATGTATTTATGCCCTAAAAAAGACCAAAATATGACCTACAAAGTTAGATAATATGCCCTAAAAAAATAGTCAATTTAACCTAAAGTATCACTTAAAATGTGAAACGTATACACACACATACACACACACACACATACACCTATATATATATATATATATATATATATATATATATATATATATATATATATATATATATATCATCAGCAAGCAATCAGAAAATATGTTAAACACTTGGGAAAGGAAAATATTTAAGAAAATACATGGGCCAGTAAAGGACAATAACAGGTGGAGAGGTAGAACCAATTCAGAGCTGTACGAACTGTACGAAGAATCAACAGCTGACATTAAAATGAATAGATTGAGGTGGGTAGAACATATAAAAAGAATGGAAAACAACAGAGGTCCAAAAGCTACTGGCGGCGGAGCAGGGGGGCAGCGCCCCCCCCCTAAAACTTTTAAGGGTGCGGAGCCCCCCCCCCCCTGAATTTCCAGTCTGCCCCCCTAAAATTTTAACTTTTTTATATATTGTCTACAATTTAATTACTCAATTCAAATGAGTCACACGCTTACTAGAATATAGCGCAAGCTTGGCATGTGTCAGAGTTCTAACAACATTATTACTAGTGCTTGAATTGTCAAGAATAGTAATATTTTTTTTTAGTTTTGTGGTATATTAATTAAATTATTAAGCAATTTAAGCTTCAATCAAATATATGATATATCCGTTGTTTTAAAAGTTCTTTTTGGTAATAGCAAACATGAAAATCTGGTAATATAATCTTGTAAGCATATGACATTGTATGATTAGTAAATATCCTGAATGATTAATATTTTTTTTCGTTTTAAACATATGCTTATATATATAAAGGACGTTGTAAAGTCTTTTTTATGGGGATATCTTTTAAATGCGAATTATATCTGTTGTTTGTTTCCAAAAAATAATTTGTAGGCAGACTATGTACATAGGGCCGGTCATAGGCCGATAGCTCCGAATTCGGCACCGCAATTCGTAAAACCGGCACTGTATGTAGGCTACAGATTCACTTTTTCATACACTCAGTCAACGAGAAACTATTTTTTTTATTATTATTATAAAAACTTGTTCACTAACAATAAAATATATAAAAAAAGTAGTAACATATATGTCAGCCTGTCAGATGTTAATATTACTAGAGTAGTCGTTCGTGGCTTTGGGGGATTTCGCTAACACATTATCGATCACTTGTCTTTATTAAATCATTCATCTAAAATATTCAACAGTTTGTATTGTGTAATTACATCCGTTAATAGAGGTTATGTGTACATTGTTGTTTTTTGTCTAAATTTATTTACTTTTAAAAGCAATAAATAGTTAACAGATTGTAACTTCAATTTTAGACTGCTAATATCGATAATTAAAAAAAAAAAAAGAAATTAGACTATGTTAGCTAACCACTCATGAGTAAGAAGTTACAACATTTAATACAAAATTCTCGCCATCAATAAAATCATATTGGTGTCGAGAAAAATGTATTGAACCTATTGTACTCACCTATTGTACACAAAAATTAAGGGGTACCTGTTGTGTGCCTATTTTTACAACCAGCTGTAGTGGACATATCTTTTACACATACATCAGCTGTAGTGGACCTATCTTTTACACATACACAGCTGTAGTGGACCTATCTTTTACACATACACCAGCTGTAATGGACATATCTTTTACAATACATCAGCTGTAGTGGACCTATCTTTTACACATACATCAGCTGTAATGGACATATCTTTTACACATACACCAGCTGTAATGGACCCGCCTTGACAAATAAAACAACACTAGTGGATCTTTCTTCAAGTGTAAGATGACGGTGTTAAGATGTGTGTTGAGGACATTTCCCCTCCCCCCCCTCCTTTTCTCCCACTCTTAAGCTTGTAATACACCCCCCCTTTCCCTATCGTGGTGCAATGAAAACATTGTTAGTACCTGTCTATACACCTTTATCCCTACCAACGCTCACCTTTTGTACTATATAAGTACATGGATAGTGTATCGTTTTTTTTTTAAATTTTGTGCACGCTCGGTCACTGACTTTTTATCCTAAATATATTTCAGTATCTAAAAATATATAAAAACAAAACTATATTGTTTCAATGTAAGCTAAGTATTTTTATAGTTCTAACAATTTTTTCCACATACGCGGGTCACAGAAAATGCTGTGGCGGACCACAAGTTTCCCGCGGGCCGTATGTTGCAGACCCATACACATTAGGATTGAGGATCCTACTCGAAGAAAAAAATCCAGTAACCGGTTTTATTGTTTCAATTGAGAATAAAAATCTATAATTGACTGTAAATAAAGTGAAATGTTCTCTATCAGAATGAATTCCGAAGCAATTTATTAAAACTAACTATTTTTCTTTGATTGTCTACAAAAAATGTGTGCGCTTTTTGTGTTAATTTAAACATTTCTAGTTGAAGTTAGGGATCGTCCATTAATTATGTCAACAAGATTTAGTACTTTTTAGATCCCCCCCCCCTCCAAGCCCCCTTGTCAACTTTCGGTGACCACCCTAGTAAAATTACGTAAATTTTACCCCCCCCCCCCTCTAAACATTCAAACTTATTTTAAAAAGTATAAATTATAATCCCCCCCCCCGAAATATAACGTTTAGTAACAAACTTCAAACTCGCCCGCTAGCTGTGATGATTGAAATATTATACGACTAAAAAAAACAACAACACTGGAGCATTTTATGACCATTTATTAACTACACATTACATGTTTAATTAGTGTGTAGGATTACTTCCTTCATATATTGACTGTTTTGTATGTAGTGTTCTCACACGTCTTTCTCTCTTCTCCAAGAATATGTCTGGAACATAAATCTTTTATCACTGTCTGTGGCCCTTGCCATGGTTTCATTCCAGAAATGTGCATACTCTGAATGACTACTTATAAATTTCTAATAATTATAGATGTAGTGCTGTTAGATATGTCTTTACTTGCAGCAACTTTCTGACCTAGTCAATCATTGACGACAATTTGACCAACATACCAACATAGGCAGACACATATGTGAGAAATCAATTAGAGGATCTAAATTGGCTACTCCACATCTAATACATAATCGGCTAGCCTGGCGTACGTACGTGTGTATAACTTACGCGGCTAAAAATAGACCGGGGAATTTGTAAAGATGGTCAAAGGGATACAACTCAATTATAAGGAGTCACTCGCCGGTCCGGGTACAGGGCCTTTGAACTAGTTTAGTATAAAGTTACAACCCTCTCACTCTGGCGTATCTCGAAGTAGACCATACACTTCAGTTCAGTTCACAATCAGTCGCGTATCGAGCTTAACTCGCGCCCGATGCACAATACCTTTTTAACGCCCCATTCGAAAACCATACAATATTATATGTAAAATATACCATTTGGCACCCATTAGTGAGTAGCGCCCGGGGCATGATTCCCCCTTGCCAACCCCTCACTACACTGTGCACAATATATTGGTTTTGTAAATTTCATTCTACAATATTGACTGCAGCTATTTTTAACGTCCATCTCAAGTGTATGTGTGCAGGCCCGTACCGTGCTGGGATGCCTGGGGGGCGGGGCCCCCTGGGTTTTGTCTGGCCCCCTCTGCTTGTTTGCTCTACTTAGTAACATTTATTTCCTGCCCCCCCCCTGCTATTGGCCTGGCCCCTACTGTAGAATGCCTCGCCCCTGTTGTAGAATGCCTGGCCCCTGTTGTAGAATGCCTGGCCCCTGCTGTAGAATGCCTGGCCCCTGCTGTAGAATGGCTGGCCCCTGTTGTAGAATGGGTAGAATTTTCACGCTACGGGGCGGTATGTGTGATCTTTCGATGTCGGATGTACAACTGACAATACTTTTTCATAGTGATGATGGGCGTGCTACAAAATTGTACTGAAGTTCTGTAAACAAAATTAAATTTCCGAGTGTGAAAAGCTCTAAGTACTTCTATTATTTGCAGGCCGATATGAGTACTTGTAAACATTTTATAGGTCAGTCACTGTCACAACCTTATCCTCTTCAGTTTAACCACTACAGATCTTCACTTACCAATTTTTCTTTTATTTAACAACCGCACCTTTTCATGTACAAATGAGATAAACGTATAAAGTGTTGTTTTGATTTTGTAGAGCAGTGTGAAATAGATGACAAAATATTACAGCTTTAAACCCACGGAAGGGCCACAATCAGTTCTTAAATCTAATTAAAAAATGTTCATTGTAAGTGAGCCGTTTATCGTTCTTGACCGCAAGCCATAAATTGCTCATGTCTGGCTGTCCTTGACCTCTAGCCATAAATTGCCCATGTTGGCTGTACTTGACCGCAAGCTAGTGTTGTTTTAGTCCCAGGTCCTATTTTAGTTTCAGTTTTTATTTCGTTTTTTCTGTAATAATTTTAGTTTTAGTCTAGTTTTAGTTTTAGGCCCAATTTTAGTTTTCGTTTTAGTTTTCGTCGACTAAAACACCAGAGTTTTAGTTTTCGTCTTATTCATTTTAGTTTCACTTTTAGTTTTAGTCTTGTAAACACCAATTACAAATAACATCATTGTTCATGACCAATTATTGAAACAGATTGAAGCATAATAATAGTAGTCACAGAGATGACAGCTCAGTGTACTGAAACTGAGTCATTTCACTTCATTGTCACATTATAAGTCACACTATCACATTGTGTTATGTGCCAATACCATGACTAAATTTTTGACTATGTTGTAGACTAGCAGACTTGCAGTGCATGTACAAAAAAACATCTAAAAACGTAATAACAATAAGAAACCGAAAACGTAAGTCAAAATTAAAACAAACGTGTATATTCTAAGACCTAGAACTCTGAAATAACTAAACTAAGTAACAACAGTTTACTTGAAGAGTGAAGTAATTCTATTATTTTGATGACATATATTCAAGGCTGTTAGTATCGAAGTATCGGTATCGGCCAATACAGTAACGGCGATACTTTTTTTATTATTGGTTGCTGTATTGCCGATCCTTTTTGTATCAAGTATTGATTTGTGTATCGCCGATACAATTTAAACAAAAAAATTTAGATACTCTATACCGATACTTTACTAGTGCCACTATTTGCAAAAAAAACAATAGCGATTTTAATACATTGTCATCTACATAAATTCAATCCCTACTAGCAGCCATCAACTCTACCAATATTAACGACAGCCACCTACCTCCTCATCAATACACCACGGTCGGCGAGTTGAAGGAAAAATTTAGCTTTAATCTTCTTTTGAAGACTCTTTGCGCGCCGAGGTCTATAAATGTTATTCTTAGATTCTTTCATTCATTTACTTTCTTTCTGTCAACTATTTGTTCAATGTTTTAATGAACAACAGAAAAAAAAACTTAATTTTTTTATCCATCTGTCAGTTATACACACACACAACACACACACACACATATATATATATATATATATATAAATGTATATACTGTAAGTGTTTATAGGTTATATAGTGATAAATTATATACCTTGCTGTATTCTTGTGTGTATGTTTGTTAATTGAGTTGTTAATTCATTTGTGCTTATTTATATTTATAAATTGTTTTTATTTATTAATTCATTTTTTTAGTATTTACTACATTTCATTAAAAATAATTAATTGAATGGTATTGAATTCTAAAACTGTATGTTTTAATTAAAATTGAAAACTTTGTAATAAAACAATGTCATATAATTAACACATATTATATTATTAAATAATATGCCGAGTTCAACAAACAATACAATTTGGGTGGTTAAAAACAATTAATTGAATAGAAATACATGAACATCAACAAATTTTATAAAAATACAGTGGATTCCGCTTTATTGGGACACCGCTTATGTGGGACATATCTCAAAGAAACCAAACCAAGAAGCCAATAGTAAATTTGTATTTTTAACTGGGACAGCCGCTTAATTGGGATAAAAAGCCTCGGTCCCGATGTGTCCCAATTAAGCAGAATCGACTGTTTCTTGTAAAACGACACTCTTTGATCTAACCGCATGGCAATTTCAAACTTTCAAAGCAAAATTTATATCGTGGGCTGTCATTTTTCTTTTTTTTTTATCTTTTGTTGTTCTTTCTTCCATGTGTCAACATTATACCGGAAAAGACGATAAATGGGGATTTTAGTTTTTATTTCGTTGGGGAGTTTTAGTTTCAGTTTTTATTCAGTCTTTTGTCTATGAGATTTAGTTTTCGTCTAGTTTTAGTCTTGCTGATAATTTTAGTTTTAGTTTTAGTTATCGTTGACGAAAAGTCAACATTTTCGTTAACGAAGGTTTTAGTTTTAGTTTTCGTCGACGAAAACAACAATACCGCAAGCCATAAATTGCCCATGTCTGGGCTGAAAGTTGTTTTCAAAATTCCTATTTTGGTGCCCCCTCTAGCACGGCGCCCTTAACATCCACACAAGCCCACTGCCCTTCCTACGACACTGACTATGTGGCATAATATTCAATATTTATCCGCAATAAAATAAATTATTATAATTTTTTTAAATAATAATGAAATATAAACAAAAATGTATAGCAAAAAAGGCAATAATAGAATTAGTTTAAGACATGTATTGCCCAAGGTTATCAAAATAATTGGTTTCGCTAGATCATACCAGCCTTGCTAATTCCACAATAAACGGCTTCACATCTTAAAACATTGTGTGCCAGTTTTAGATTGATGAATGAGCGCTCTGCCGACAGAAATATCTGACAGAATACTCACACTGATACACGTATTTAAGCAATTTTTAAAATAAATTTCCCAATGTTTCAAAATCATAATGGCTAAAAATAGTTCAAAGGGAGATAATTAAAATATATACTAGTACACTGCATACTAAAAGTCAAATAAAACAGCGGTCCCCAATCTTTCTCGCCACGAACCGGTCAGTGTTTGATAATTTCACCACGGCTCATGGAAAGTCGTACAACCACGAGAGAAATAAATAAAAAGGAAATGATTTAACGTTTCTTAGGCGGCCCAGTAACATTCGTTACACGGACCGGTACCGGTCCGCGGCCCGGGGGTTGGGGACTGCTGATAAAAAATACGCCATACTATTAGTAATACTTTTAAGAAAACTCCCACAGTAGAAATATGTGTTCCAATCTAGGTCACAGCACTGCAATGGAAACATACCTTTTAAAATAGTTTGACACTGTACAGTGTTATCGTAAATGTTAACTGTAGTTTGGATTTTCCAACTCGTTAAAAGTTCTCTGAATAAATTATTAAACAACTAATTTCATGGAGACCTGGCTGATTGCTGTAATTGCTTCATCTGCTGCTGTTGTGACGGCATGTCTAATCGGATTATTCGTCTACCTGGTAAGTGAACAATGGTACACATTGGAAGAGAATATGTCATTCTTATCAGCCTGAATAGATGATGAGTAGTTCAACTTACTCTACACTTGGATTCGTTCTTATGGGTGGGCGAAAAAAAGGGCGGATGACTACAGCCACGAGGGTCGCAGTTGAAACTTTTTATTTTTGATTTCCACAACGAAAGACATGACAATATGAGGACTTGTCATGGGCTGGGGGGGGGAGTATGACAGTTGGTGGTTGTTAGAGAGAGGCACCAGCTGATAGAGAGGCCCCAGCTAATAGAGAGAGGCCCCAACTGATATATAGAAGCCCCAGTTGATATTGAGAAGCCCGAGCTGATATAAAGAAGCCACAGCTGATAGAGAGAAGCCCCAGTTGATATAAAGAGGCCCCAGTTGATAGAGATTGTTGGGGTCCCAATAATTCCAAGCAGGGGGCCTCAACAGCATTTTTACCTAGAGCCCTCCCCTACCTCCTCAAATCACATTCTTCTGTGACTCGTAAATCAAATCTGGTCATGTGGCCCCTTTAAATTAGTTTTGCCTAGGGGCCCGCCCCTTCATCACCATTTAGAAAGAGATTCATTCGAAACCCCTCTGACAGTAAAGGTAATTATGTCATTCACTGTATTCACATCTTCATTTATTTTTCAAACTCTGTATCAATAAGCTTGTTTGTTTTTTTTACAACATGATAACACACAACATGTAAAACATCCACTAAGTTAACAATACAGATCGATAATAAGTTGGCTGTTAAACCGATAAGAATTCTAAAAAGTTATATGTTCAAATAAATTCTGTCTAGTTTAGGCCAGCAACCAACGTGTCTATGTTGGGTACTAAAAAGCAAACGTCACATTTAGCGTTTTATATTAATATAACATCCAAAACTAATGAACTCAAACATACAAGAACTACAACAAGAACTACAACTAGAACTACAACAAGAACTGTATTAAAAAAGGTTAAGAAAAATATTGTACAACAAATTAATACAAAAGGGTGTAAGGCTGGAGAACAAATGCCGAACTTATTCAGTTATTTTTTCTTTTAGTTCACATTTTCGTAGATAAAAAAAAATTACAGCAGATACAAATGTTGCCAATGTGTCAAGAAATATTGTATTGAAATCATTGCTGAACATAACCAGCCTTGTTACTTCAATACACGGATGTCAGTACTATTTCCTATGCGTAACTGTTGAGTAGTCTACCTACACCTTATCTTTATGATCACAGAACGTTGGACTATATTTGACCTGCCAGATAATCATTGATTTTCTTTGTGTCAAAAAATTAAACACAGTACTGCAGATGTCTGGCCTGGAACTTACCAGTCGCGAGGCCTGAACTTTGGCGAAAAAATAAATTTAAATGTAAACAACATTCTTCTATATAAACAATTTAGTGTTGGGACGGTGTCGTATCGATTAAGATGCAATGACAGATATCCATGCAATAACCAATTATTATTTAATCTATCGATTCCCATTGGATTCAATATTCCTACTCCGGTGTAGTGAGGGGTTAACGAAATAAAGGAAACTAAATTAAGAGAGGTTCAATTAATAGTTCAATTGATGATTCAATTAATGATTCAATTAATGGTTCCAGTAATGATTCAATTAATGGTTTAAGTAATGGTTCAAGTAATCGGATGGGAAATTGAGTAATAAATCTCCAATAACGATAATTACCATTTCATATTCAGATGTAATTACAGGATAATTATATATACATGCACAGAGAGAGAGAGAGAGAGAAACCGTGGATCATGTGCTTTTCGAGTGCAAGTCTGATCTCACGGGCTCTAAGAGACTAAGTCTCAGCCCGCAGTTTCACTGAGAGTTCAGAGAGAGAGAGAGAGAGAGAGAGAGAGAGAGAGAGAGAGAGAGAGAGAGAGAGAGAGAGATTGAAAGAGAGACAGGCAGAAAGAGCGAGAGAGGGAGGATGAAAGAGAGACAGAAAAAGAGAGAGACAGAGACAGAGAGGTAGTGCAAACAGGAAACCATTCAAATAAGAAATAATTAGAGATTGTAAGCCTAAATATAACATTAATCAATTAGTTAATAACTGAATCAAGCAAGTAGAATTTTAAAATATCCAGTCATGTGATATATATTTATTGCAGAAACAAAAAGTCCAAACAAAATGAAAACATCAAATACTGTGATGTTTTCATTTTATAGGTTGAAAAGATAACGTCATCCCCCCCCTCTACCCATCCACCCATTGAGAATTCAATCTGGATAAAAGAGATTGAATATAATTTTTCAGGCTTGCGTGTTTGCAATAACAAGATATATTAAATTGAGCTTGTCTATCTATCTATTTTCTATCTCTATCTATCTATCAACTATTTCTCTATCTATATTTCTGTCGGTCTTTTTAGTCTAATCTCATTTATCCAAGTATGTATCTGTCGGTCAGTATATCTGTCTTTCAGTCTATCTATCTGTCAATATAATAACCTTATCTATCTACAAATCTTATAAATTTAATTATCAGTAAATCTATCTACCAATCTCAATTTTTAAAATCTTATTTCTAATAACCTATGACTACTTCCATTGATACACATATACAATTTCATAAAGTATTATATTTAATTTATATTTTTTAACCATTTCAGAGATAGTTCGAACTAAAACGAATGTTATTGTAAACATCAGTTATACAATACTGTACACTCGGTTTTTTCCCCCATTGTATTGCAGTGTAGATCATGTTGTCCCCGTGCTCATGGCGATCTAGAAAATCAAATTATAGTTAACGATGAAATAAGAGAAACAAATGAATCGCCTGCACCAGATCCAGACAGAAGGTTGCCCCATTGGCTACACCAACAACGGCACAGCCGTGTTGAACGTGAGCAAACAGTGAGCAGAACTGCAGCTCCGGACAAACGGCTCAGGATATTGAAACCCATTCATGAGGCACGAGGTAGTACTACACATTTACACGGACAAAGAACTGTTCAACATATAGACCACAGATTACAGAAGCAAAGAATAGAGCAGCAAAGGTTAGAGTCAGAGTTAGAGTCAGAGCAGCAAAGGTTAGAAACAGAGCAACAAAGGCTGAGACAACAAAAATCGCAACAAAATTTTTGGCTAGAAGAAGAAGCAGATGGTAATATTTTGGTTATCTAACTATGCATGTATCTTACTATCAATCAATCTATCTATTCACCCATTTATCCATCCATCCATCCGTGCATCCGTGCATCTGACCTTTTGTCTATCTGTTCGTCTGTCGCTCTGTCAATCAGTCTATCTGTCTGTCTATCCATCTATCATCTTCATCATATCAATTTATCTATTTATATATATATATATGTGTGTGTGTGTGTGTGTACATAATCTATTTTTCATCTATATATTTGTCTTTATTTCTATTATTGATCTATCATCCATCTATTTATCCTTATCATCTATAAATTATATATATATATATATATATATATATATATATATATATATATATGGTCGTGTGGTGTTGAGCGCTCGACTGTCGACCTGAGTGTTCCAGGTTCAAATCTCAGTGAGAACCTTGGGCTTTTTTCGGGTCTTGGTTAAAAGTCCCACAAGTCCACCCAGCTTTTAATGGGTACCTGACTTTGGGAAAGTAATGGTGGCTGTCCGATTGTGCTAACCACACAATAACTTCATATGCCGAGGTTACTGAAACAGATTAATTCTAAATGGCATCTGTCCCGATGAGTCCTGTAGGGCTTAAAAGAACTTTACTTAATATATATATATATATATATATATATATATATATATATATATATATATATTGTTACGACCCACTCGGTGCGCACCGTACAGTCTACGGAGTGAACGCGATGACGCAGTAGAGACAATGACAGAAGAAGCCGGCAAGAGTGGCCATATTGCCGTTGTTGTTGTTTTTATACATATTAGTAAATACTCTTGGAATCCACGCCGGCCTGTGTTATGATTTGATTTTATAAACAGAATTTTTAAAGAGTTGTAACTATATATATATATATATATATATATATATATATATATATATATATATATATATATATACATACATACAATGTATTTCACCTACTTAACATGAATTCTTTATTTCTATCTCTATATCTATGTATCACTATTTACTTACCAACCATAAAATATTTCAGTTGTTTTCAGAGACCCCGATAAAACTTTAGATTTGCACTACTTAAATGTGGAAGACGCTTTAAAGAAATTTCATCACTTCCTGGGAGCGATGGAAACAGGTAAGAAATGCCTGCACCAGAGACATGTCAATATCACGTAGTGCTTGGCGTCTTGAGTATTTGGAATTTGTTTATGACATGAGATGATGACTTCGGGTGACTGACCCACTATCAGGTAGTCAATACAAATTTGAAAGGACATGACTTGTCATACGGTAAGGTTTATGGTTGTTAAATGTCAAAACCTCCCAGAGAATTACGCAACTATTATTATTCTAAATAGTCATTTTTTTAAATAACATATGACGGTTCAATATTATAATTTTGCCAGCTGTACCCTCCAAAACCTTTCCATAGAGTTACATCCCCTTTGGCTTGATCGGAGGCCAAGTTATTTTTTTTTTTGGTTTCGGGCAGATCCGATTTTTTCATGATTGTATTTTAAACTGGAATACTGTTGTATTAATTCTTTTACTTTCGATTTAACGCAGAACCCACACCGCTATTATTTATTTTATTCTGAAATGGGAAGTTTTCAGACCATTATACACTCCCAGTTGTGGTGGGGATGAAAGAATGTCATTACAAAAACTACATATGTATATATATATATATATATATATATATATATATATATATATATATATATATAAGAAAGAAAGAGAGAAATAGAGAGAGAGAGAGAGAGAGAGAGAGAGAGAATGAGAGAGAGAGAGAGGTGAAGGAAGAGATATAGAGAAACTATATCACTCGGCCTAGAACTCCCAGGTCTCCATAGTTTATGAAGAATGTCATAGTTACGTTAGCAATGTGTTTCTGTTCTCCATACATAGTCTACAGTAACAACAATCACCGGACACTGGACAGATACATTCACGTCATCACTGGACGAGGCCTCCATAGTAAAAACGGAATCCCCAAAATCAAACCAGCCGTGCAATTCTATATAGACGCCTATGCATATCCGTAAGTGATCAATTTTTTTTAACTTTTAGCTAATTTCTATGTATTTATCTATATATTTATCTTTCTATCATCTTTATATCTAACTATCATCTTGTTATCATATATAAATTTATTTATAATTCATCTCTCGTCTTTTTGTTTGATCGATCATTTAACTATCGTCTATCTGATCTGTATCCACATCTACATTATAAAGCAGCTAAGTTTGTCCGGGTCGCTTCCGTCCGTGTGGGGAATCCGTTCTATAAATAAACGACCTCCAGAAACAATAGTATTTGATAAAGTAATCACATGACCAGCGAGGTCACGAGAACATAATTTAAAAAAATGGCGTCTTCGATTCGATTTTTCTTTTTTGAAAAATCTACAGTTTTAAATAGTTTCTGTGGTTTTTTATTTTGAAATGAAAAGTCCTAAATATTAAATAATAATATATAATATCATTCCAATTATTTTAGTTTGTCACTAGCGAGCGCGTTCGTAAATTAACTATGACATATGACGTCATTTGCAGAATGGAAGCGCCGTCACTATAATTTAAAAAAAATCCTCTATGACGTCATTTCCCGATGAGTGCCGTTGCGCTGCAAAATGATTTAGTAAAGTAGTTATTTTTTTTACTTTCCAGTGCATTTTTCAATGCTTTGTTTTGTTTTTAACTATAAATAGACGTCAAATAAAAAAAAACAACTCTGCACTTGATTTCACGTAAATCGGCTACGCATTTCACGTAAATCGGCTACGCATTTCACGTAAATCGGCTACGCATTTCAAGTAAATCGGCTACGCATTTCACGTATATCGGCTACGCATTCCACGTAAATCGGCTGCGCATTTGATAATCATGCTCAGTTATTATAGTTTGTTAACAGTGTGTACTGGAGGTTATTATTCCCTCGATGGGTTACTTTTTGATGATGGTTTGTTGGTTATGGCAGCCACATCTTTTGACGTATGAAATGTAGGTCATTTCTGCACATTGGAAGGTGGCATAAATCAGCACCTAATTTACCCAATTAAATTAATTAAATTGATTAGGAAGGGGTTTAACATTACACCTAGATTTCCCGGGCAACGCCGGGCTTAATATGTAGTATTATATATCAGCTTTTTTTATCGTCTTGCTATTTATCAATCATTCATTAATCATCTATCTTTATATTATACATCTACTACCTATTTATCTATCTATCTATTATAAAGATAATTATAAATAGATGGACATATTAGTCTGTAGAACAAAAACAAAAAGAAAAAGCCAAGAAGAGATTACACGAGCGCACACTTTCCGGATTTTCCGGGTCACTATGGTAACCAAGGCCGGCTTTAAGTGGCGCGTGGACAAAAAGATTTTTTTTTTAAATGGGGCTCTAGTTTTAAAACTTTTTGATAGACTTCAAACTCTTTTATAAAATATAATTATATTATAAACCTAGAGGTAATATTAAACAGTACTATAGGATCAAAACACTATTGCAGTTGTACATTTCTTATTACAAAGTTAATATTACACTAGCTGTAACCTGCAAAACCTTAACATAGAGTTATATCCCCTTAGGCTCGATCGGTAGGCTATGTTATTTTTTTGGTTTCGGGCAGATCCGATTTTTTCATGATTGTTTTTTAAACTGGAATACTGTTGTATTAATTCTTTACTTTCGATTTAACGTAGAACCCAAATCGCTTATATATATAAGCTGTATCCTTTGGCTTGATCAGTAGGCTAGGTTATTTTTAATTTCGGGCAGATCCGATTGTTTTATGATTGCATTTTAAACTGGAATACTGTTGTATTAATTCTTTACTTCCGATTTAACGCAGAACCAAAATCACTATTATTTATATCATGCATAAAGTTCAGTTTCTTCTGTAACAGCTGGGTCATTAAGAATCTCTGTGATCGCGGCCTTGCTCATGTGCAGTGCACTTAGTCTGTTGCGCTACTATCCACCCCAAAATACCTCTAACACTTAATACAGACTTAATATTCTAATAAAGACTTAATACTCTAATACAAACTTAATACTCTAACACAGGCTAAATACTCTAATACAGATTTAATACACTCAATTCTTAATAATCTAAATACTCTTATACAGGCTAAATACTCTAATTACAGGCTACATTCTCTAATACAGACTAAATACTCTAAAACATATTTAATGCTTCTATAGTAGAGCCAAAAAAAATCAAAACTAGTCTTCCAAGTTGTCTAAAATGTAAAAAAAAGTCAATTTCCCTTAGCCATCGGGGCAGATGAAATGTAAAATGAATGTGTTTCTGTAACCATTGCATAAAAAGGGATTATGTGGTTAACACAACGCTCAAGTTTTCAATGTTGTTTAAAGTTTTATTTCAAATTTCTTATTTATAACAAATAAAGTTATCAAACATATATCAAAGGTATACATTCGTAATATTGTTTCCCCTTAAAACCGATATGTTGGTTTTGTGAGAACACATACTTCCTATATGTGGGCTTATAGACTTGTTGGCACCCATCTCCTCTCCAAGTCAAATTACTGTCTGTGGGCTTATAGACTTGGTGGCTACCATCTTCTCTCCAAGTCAGAGTACTGTCTGTGGGCTTATAGACTTGTTGGCTACCATCTCCTCTCCAAGTCAGAGTACTGTCTGTGGGCTTAAAGACTTGTTGGCTACCATCTTCACTCCAAGTCAGAGAACTGTCTGTGGGCTTATAGACGTGTTGGCACCCATCTCCTCTCCAAGTCAGAGTACTGTCTGTGGGCTTAAAGACTTGGTGGCTACCATCTTCTCTCCAAGTCAGAGAACTGTCTGTGGGCTTATAGACGTGTTGGCACCCATCTCCTCTCCAAGTCAGAGTACTGTCTGTGGGCTTATAGACTTGGTGGCTACCATCTTCTCTCCAAGTCAGAGAACTGTCTGTGGGCTTATAGACTTGTTGGCACCCATCTTCTCTCCAAGTCAGAG
Organism: Bulinus truncatus; assembly: GCA_021962125.1. Taxonomy (NCBI): domain Eukaryota; kingdom Metazoa; phylum Mollusca; class Gastropoda; family Planorbidae; genus Bulinus; species Bulinus truncatus. The sequence goes on along the minus strand of JAGDYQ010000014.1, from coordinate 10,359,875 downwards.
AACTGTCTGTGGGCTTATAGACTTGTTGGCACCCATCTTCTCTCCAAGTCAGAGAACTGTCTGTGGGCTTATAGACTTGTTGGCACCCATCTCCTCTTCAAGTCAGCGGAGAATATTTTTGGCTTTACCAGGGATTGAACCCTTTGTCCTTTGCATGAGAGTCGAGTTCTCTAATAATTTTGGATTTCTTATATGTCATTAACGTTTTCGGAATCAGTTTTTGATGCTGATTTTGAATCTGTAAATCATTTTGCTCTATCAGCTCAAATTATTAAGATATTGCCGAACAAAGTTTTGTATGCGCCCAAACAGGAATAGACTGCTGACAGCATAATTTTATGCACACAAACGCACGCACCTGCGCGTACACACATGTTCACACACACACATACCTCGTAATTATATACGTATATTGGCAATGTTCTTTTTTTTCTGATGATGTCAGATGTTTGTAGGGTGAGTGTTGAATTGCAGTTGTGTCATGAATTGCGCATTGTCTTAGAATTTGATTACGTTGCAGTTTCAGACTTCATAAAAGGAGCAGTGAATGTGGCAATTGCAAGTTGTTTAAAATATGGCGACCAGAGGATGCGTAAATTCACCGGATCTGTTTTACTATGTGTGCGGCTTTTTCACAAACAAGTTTCATCAGAAGACTTTCACGCCGTTACTGAAGAAAGCTTATCAACTTTATTTTGACTCAAAGGTGGATTGTGGTAAGTCGTGGGCACCACAGTTCATCTGTTTGACATGTTCATGCAACTTGCATGGTTGGATGAGGAAGGCTAAGAAAAACAACCACATGGCATTCGGAGTTCCTATGATATGGCGTGAGCAAAGCAGATTTTTATTTTTGTTTGGCAAACATCAATGGAATTTGTTATAAAACTCGTACAACTGTCAATTACCCAAACGTTCCATCAGTTTCAAAACCAATTCCACACGATCCTGTCATTTGTCCAGTATCACAATCGCCTGTAGAATACACAATAGACGAAGAGAAGGATGAAGAAAGTGATGTTCCATCTTGTGCCGTTGACTCAGACCCTGACTACAAAGCTGCCGGAGAAGGAATTCATTTGATGAATTATGCTGAACTTTGCGACCTTGTGCGAGATCTGGCGCTAACAAAAGGCCAAGCTGAACTTCTTGGTTCACGGTTAAATGAATTTAATTTGCTTGCACCAGGTACAGCTTGTTCAATACTTTGATGTGACTGGCAGTATTTGCCACTGCACAGATGTTGACGGCCTTATGAGAAGTCTTGGTGTCGAACACATTGTTGAAGATTGGCGACTGTTCATTGACTCGTCAAAGACTAGCTTAAAAGCAGTATTGTTGCACAATGGAAACAAATATGCTTCAGTACCAGTTGGATATTCTGCCCACATGAAAGAGACATATGAAAACATGTCGGAACTGTTGGAAACAATACGTTATCGCGTGTACAACTGGAATATCTGCGGCGATCTAAAAGTAATAACTATTATGATGGGAATGCAGACAGGGTACACGAAGTACATGTGCTTCATATGCGAATGTGGGACAGCCGAGATAAGAAGCACCACTATACAAAAAAGAATTGGTCGATCAGAGACAGAATGCAACCAGGAAACAAAAACGTTCTTCATCAACCGTTGGTTGATCGTGACAAAATCCTCATGCCACCGCTTCATATAAAATTAGGACTGATGAAGAACTTTGTCAAGGCATTAGACGGCAAATCGGATGCATTTATATACCTATGCAACAAGTTTCCAGAGCTCAGTTATGCTTAAGTCAAGGAAGGTATTTTCATAGGTCCACAAATAAGAAAAATCATGGCTGATGAATACTTTCAAAACACTTTAAGTCATCCTGAAAAAGATGCGTGGGTGGCATTCAAGTCAGTCGTAACCAATTTTCTTGGAAATAAGAAGTTTGTCGACTATGAAACAGTTGTAAAGAAATGCATTAGTGCCTACAAACACCTGGGATGCAATATGTCTCTGAAAATTCATTTACTCGATTAACATCTAGACTTCTTCCAAGAAAACCTAGGCGCAGTAAGCGATGAACATGGCGAACGCTTCCACCAGGACATTTCTGTGATGGAGTCACGCTACCAGGGCCGGTGGAGTGCAGCGATGTTAACTGACTACTGTTGGACTCTACAACGCGACTTGCCAAGTACTCAGTACAAGCGGAAGTCCACAGCCAAGAAATTCAAACCATGAACATTTTAAACATTTTATACATGCATTTGACTTTAAATGGAATATATTTTTTACATATATTTTATTAGTTAGAACTGATTTCATGCTTGTGTTTAATATTTTTTACATTAACTGCAAAAGAGAATATATGGTTTAAAAATTTCATGTTTATACATATTGGAGTATTTTAACTATAGTAAAAAAATTAAGATTGCGGATTTCTTAAAATTGGAGGCTGATAGAGACAAATGGTTTGCATATTCGAAATCAGCGTGTGTAAATTGAGTGTGATTAGATGATGGGTACCAAGAAATCCACGATAAATTATTTTTTGTTTTCCAGTGTAATCTATATCCAATCGCCAGTGGTAGTGTTACTAATGCTTGTTTATAATTTTAATATATCTCTCTTTTTTTACAAATTGAGGCGTTTCAAAAGTATTCATTAACACATATATACATGTATATATATTTAAAAATGGAAGACACTCGATGCTCAAACATAAATGTTAATATTTTTTGCATTGATCAAGAGGACAATATTTTTAACGCAAATGTTACTCGACCAGCAAACTGGAATAATATTTTTTTTTCCGCCGACCAGCATAGATGTGCGCAAGAGCGACTAAACGGACTCGGACTGCATATTATTGCATATTTTTTTTTTTGTTTTCGGGGCTATGGTTAGGGTTAGGCTTAGGGTTAGATTTAGGGTTAGGAATAGGGTTAGGGTTAGGAATAGGGTTAGGCGCAATATATATAGCTGGATCCCGAAAAAAAATAATATGGAGTCCGTCTAGCCGCGCATGCGCAATATCTAAAAACTGCGTATTTTTAATTACGTATCTACGTTCTATTTTATTAATTATTATTATTAATTATTAATTATCTAGATAAAATGTCGCAATATGCAGCTGAAAATATTATGCTAAAAACATTATTTAGATGTTCCTATGGGTGGTTTATACTTTTGTTGAAACAATCTAATGGCTGAAGATTGACTGATAGCGTTGTTAGTATTACTCTCGTTCATATTACACTTTAATATAATGACTTATTGCGTTGTTAGAATTATTCTAGTTCATATTACACTTTAATAGATTGACTGATAGCGTTGTTAGAATTACTCTAGTTCACTATATTTACGAATATTGTATTCTATGTTCCAAATCTATTATTTCAGTCACACGTGGACAAATAATGGTGGTATGGTAACCATTGACCTATCATCCAGAAAAAGAATTTTTACTTAGACACCTCGGTCAGTACGGCTGTCCAGTAGATGGTGATCACCAGGTGTGAAGCTGGTTTGACCAGTCTCGCTGAAATAAGGAACAGTGGTGGACAGTGATGGAACTTACGAACTGTGACGAATATAAAAAAATGTAATCAAACCAATGCAATATCAAAACGTCATTGAATAATGGCCGAATAGGTTACTTTGGCCTTGAGCAGCATGCATTAAATCATTTTTTTTTACTTATTTCATTGCTAATTCTTTTTACTTCAAGAAAAGAAGGTTTTTTTTTTTATACTACATATAACAACAGATTCGGTTCTAATTTACTATTTTCATGACCACCCATACACTAGAACAGTGTACTAACAAGACACTAGACCAGTGTACTAACACGACACTAGACCAGTGTACTAACACGACACTAGACCAGTGTACTAATACGACACTAGACCAGTGTACTAACACGACACTAGACCAGTGTACTAATACGACACTAGACCAGTGTACTAACACGACACTAGACCAGTGTACTAACACGACACTAGACCAGTGTACTAATACGACACTAGACCAGTGTACTAACACGACACTAGACCAGTGTACTAACACGGCACTAGACCAGTGTACTAACGCGACACTAGACCAGTGTACTAACACGACACTAGACCAGTGTACTAACACGACACTAGACCAGTGTACTAACACGACACTCTAGACCATTGCACTAGCAGAATACTAGACCAGTGGACTAGCAGGGCACTAGACCAGTGGACTAGCAGGACACTAGATAAGTGTATTTATTAACAAGACACTAGACACTAGACCAGTGGACTAGCAGGACACTAGATAAGTGTATTTATTAACAAGACACTAGACACTAGACCAGTGGACTAGCAGGACACTAGATAAGTGTATTTATTTACAAGACACTAGACACTAGACCAGTGGACTAGCAGGACACTAGATAAGTGTATTTATTAACAAGACACTAGACACTAGACCAGTGGTTCTCAATCTATTTTTCGACTGTACTATTTCAGTTTTTCAAATCTATGAAACTTACAGATTGGGTTTGATATGATTTATGACATCTAAAATTATAAAATGATTAAAAATGTTGAATTTTGACTAATAATCCTTTCATGTATCATACATTAATTTTACCACTGATCAAATTAAGCAAATGTCAAAAGAATCAAATGTCAGGTTTTGTGTACAATAGGCCAAATTGTACACAATAATATGTATATATATATATATATATATATGTCTCTGAGTGTGTATGTGTGTGTGGTGTTTGCTTGTGTGTGTTCGTGTATTTGTGTATGTGTGTGTGTGTGAGACGATGTGAACAACATCGTAGGAAAAACTGTGTATGAAAAACTTAAAGCAATAGATGTTATTGTAAACAAGTCTTACATTGGTGCCGGTGTGTGTGTGTGTGTTTGTGTGATTGTTGATTATATTTAACGATTGTACTACAGGTTTAAAGAATACTTTTGTCCACAAGTGGTTTACCTGAATCTCAATGTGTGTGTGTGTGTGTGTGTCTACCTAATGGGGACCATAAAATATATGCCTCGAAAAGAAGTACAACAATCATACAATGAAACCACAATCTTTTATAAATAATTGCAAGCAAAATACGAAGTGACTGACATACTGTATTTATCAGTGTCTACTTCAAACAGTTACATTGTCACATAGTTTCTCGCATGAATGTATGGATGAGGATCACAAGGGGACCATTACTTATATGTTTTAATATTATCAAATCTCATTTGTTGCTTCCAGAGCAGCTCTTACAGATGACGAAGGCCAATGGAAGCTGACAAGAAAAAATAAACTCATGATGACAACGAAGATCTGTTGGAAAGTGTCCTTGTATATGAGTGTAAATGAAGAACCAATGTGCAAAATGTTACTGAGATAATGCAGACATAAAAAGAGAAACTAGAGAACGAGCAAACAGGAAGAAATCGAGCTCTTATGGTTAGAAACTAAATAACTTAAAACAGCGAAAGAAATATTACACGCAGAGCGCCACAGAGGTAAATATAGTTTTATTAGACAGAAGAACGACACACATTTCAAACATATAATACCAATACACTGTATTACAGCTTTTAACAAAACAGCACAGAGTGGAAGCTTCGGAAAAGTTGTGAAATAGTATTATTGTTCACAATTTAAAAATAATTTATGTTATCGCCACTTCACAACAGAAAATTAAAGAGGATTTGAAGGGTCATAGTAAACTCGGGGATGGAGATAACAAATGTAAAAAGAGCCCTGTGAATCATTTCAAGAAGGTTTTAAGAGTCATAAAAAGACTCCAAAAATAATAAATGGAACTAATTGTGAAGTACATATTACACATGCAGCATACAACACACAACACAAGAAAGAAGGTAAACGAAATACATTTGCATCACACAATACAGGAAAGAAAGTACATGGCATACATATGCATGACACAATACAGGGAAGAAAGAACATGGAATGCATATGCAACACACAACACAGAAAGATGGTACACGGAATACATATGCAACCTACAACACAGAAATATGGTACACGTAATACATATGCAACACACAACACAGGAAAGTTGGTACACGGAATATATATGCAACACACAACACAGGAAAGATGGTACACGGAATACATATGCAACACACAACACAGAAATATGGTACACGGAATACATATGCAACACACAACACAGGAAAGAAAGAACATGGAATACATATGCAACATACAACACATGAAAGAAAATGCATGGAATGCATATGCTACACACAACACAGAAAGATGGTACACGGAATAAATATGCAACACACAACACAGAAAGATGGTACAGGGAATAACTATGCAACAGTGTCACAACAAAGAAAGATGGTACACGGAATACATATGCAATACACAACACGGGAAAGATGGTACACGTATACATATGCAACACACAACACAGGAAAGATGGTACACGGAATAGATATGCAACACACAACACAGAAAGATGGTACACGGAATACATAAGCAACACACAACACAGGAAAGAAGGTACACTACACAACCAACAGAGACTCGTGTATCATATTGCACCAATTAGATTTTATTATAATATATAAGTTCGTTACACCAATGAATAAATGTTCTCAAAAGTGATAGAATATCTTAGTACTTACTGCACTAAAAAGAAAAAAATTATTTGCCAAATATATCAGTCCTCTATTGTACCAACCCGATGACTCCATTAACTCACTGAGTAGTGAAGTCTGTGACTTCAATGAAATACATTAGGGTAACAATTCTGGGATTAGATATGTACCTTAATTCACTGAAATACATTACGGTATCGATTCTTTGATTAGATATCTACCTTAATTCACTGATGGTTTACCTTTATTTATTTCTTTGAATAGTTGAGTCCATTAATCACTGACCATTTCTCCCTTACATAAGTGAAATTCTGGTTTCATTTTCTGGCATTTTATCAGTATTATAATCATCAAATTTACTAACAGTTTTAGTAATTCAACATAAAAAATAAATGTAAAATAGATTCATTGAATTCTCACAATATAAACATCAAATAAATTTGTTTTTCTTAACTTTTAAATGCAAGTGCCATACACATATCACGTGAGTGTCCTTAAGACACGGACTCAAAAATGTCCTGGTTCTCATCACTGTGTGGCTCCGGTAAAGGAGAATTTGAGTCTCAGTGATCGCTCTCGTCACTGTTGAAAAAAGAAACGAAACCATTCAAGTAGGTCATACATGCTACGTGGTCTAAACCCGAGGTTCTAAATCGGTGGTGCGCGTAACATTAGGGGGTACGGGAAAAGCTATGAGTGGATACTCAGCGACATATATTTTTTTGTTTAAAACAACCAAGAGTTTGAAGAAGGTCGCTTGTTTGCTGCATGACTCATCACCAAACCACGTTACAAGGTAACAGCATCAGAGAGGTAAAATATTTCATTATGAAATTAAGTAAATTTATTAGCGAACCCATGGAAATACTTTAGCACCATTTTCGAAAAAAGATTGAGAAGCGCCCACCTAGCCACTGGCGCTGCTAACGTAACAATTGTAAAATTCGTTGTTTGACTTCGTCACTTGATGTGCAATTCAATGAATATTATAAATTGAAAGAACATAATGTTACTGGTATGAGATGGTGAACATTTTACATGTAATTATCTTTGTTACCTATCTTTAAATAGTTATGTTTTATAAATACTGACAAAAGTTTGCTTCCTCAATGTTGTCTCACCTGTATCTGGGCGTTCTAGTCCAGAACTTCGTTTTGATAACAGGTCAAAATTGACCATCCCACCGTTGTTATTCCATTCGTGAGTACAAAATACATTTTAAAAAAAAAGAAATTGATTAACGTAACTTTTATTTTTGGTAGTAAATGTCACTTTCAAACCCTAATCTATTTAATTGGCTATGTGGTCTCAGTTTGTTGATGTATTTATATTGAAACCTGTTGAGTAGGTAGCCGTAAGTGTCTTATAGACATATGTCACACAGTTTGTCGACAGTGTTTTATAGAATTATGTCATATAGGTAGCAGAATGTCTGCTATAACATCCTTATATATATAATTGTCTAAGCGGTTTGTCTCCCTCAGGTAGTTATCATATCGTGCGGTGTGTGCATAATATTTCATACATTTCTTTGTAATTCTGTTCATGGCAATAAAGGCCACATGTTCTTTTCTATTGCGGTATTTCGTATATTTCTTTGTTATCCCTTCTTACGGGTTTCGTTCAGCAAGCTACAGCAGGCTTTTCCACTAGTATGTCACATAAATATCCTTCAATGCCATAACGTTATGTGTTCAATGTGATTCCAATTGAATTTTTTAAAACTACGATAAGATGTGATAAATATTTCACTGTTCTGGCTACCAGATAGATGTGATACATACTTAGGACTAAATTTATTGAATTCATTCCCGAAGTGTAATGTTTATGTGTTGATAAAGCAGTTTATGGAGCAGTCAATTTTGTGAAACTCTAATGAGCAGTCATCTTTATGAAACTCTAATGAGCAGTCATCTTTTTGTACTCAATCAACAACATGATGATAACTCAGACAGCTATTTTCCCATTCTCACATCGCGGAGAGAAAAATCATAGGTCACTAGGTCAATTTCAAACATAAATACAGTATATAAAATTCAAACCGATAATTCACAGATTTTCCATATGCCTGTTAACCTAAAACCAAACCAAAGATATGAATTAAAAATAATGAGCGATTGATATTTAAAAGTCATCCACCATTGGCTAAAATGTCTGATTTTTTTTTTTTATGTCTTCAGCATTTCTGTCTCCGGCGACGTTTTCCATTAAAACATCTATTGATTGATATAAATGTACATTAGCTTTCGTAATAAAAAAAATACTGATTAATGACACTTGTCGATTTGAACTATAAAAAAGTGTAGAACGATATCATAGATTTAAATAAATCTTATAAGATAATAGCGATTTGGGTTCTGCGTTAAATCGAAAGTAAAGAATTAATCCAACAGTATTCCAGTTTAAAATGCAATCATGAAAAAAATCGGATCTGCCCGAAACCAAAAATAACCTAGCCTACCGATCAAGCCTAAGTGGATATAACTCTATGCAATGGTTTTGCAGGGTACATCGAATAGCATTATACAAACTGAATGATGGATGGATAACAACATTTAAACTGTCCCAATGGTCCAGATATGAACGATAAATATGGTCATTCAGCACCTTTTTTAAGATTATGTGGCCAAAACCAGTGGCGTCACTATGGTAGGTGTCACCTTGTGCGAAAATTCAGGATGTTGCGTGGTGCAGCATGAACCCCCCCCCCCCTCCTTTCCAGTGTCGTTACTAGTCTAAACTACTCACGTGTAAATATTTTTTTTCATGTAATTTTGTACTCTTTTCTGATTTTGGGAATTCTGTTTGTGCTATGGATGCCTCTTCCGGTAATGACTTGTATAAATCTGTCAACTCTTCGGTAATTACTCTTGTGATATTCTGTAAATAAAATGTATATCTATAGTGATATCTTCAGTGGTATCTTTCGCTGATATCTTCATTTATATCTTCAGTGATATCTTCAATGATATCACTAGGTGGTGCTTTTGTTGTGACGCCGTTAAGCGGGGTACAACCTAAGTGTTTGAACCCTTGTGCAGTATACCAATGTCAAAAAACCATTGTATCGCTGGTTTGATGAAGGTAAACGAATTATCTCCTGAATGTTAATTATGAACAAAGACTTTGATGTCTAGAATTTTAAATATTTGTAAAACACTTACGTTTGTTACCACTAATACCTCAATTATCTCCATTTAACTTTCTTTGAAGGAGTCCGTCCCCGTGCACTGGTGTCAACAAGAATTTTGACAGTGAGCTCCCTTTTGTTTCAACAGCGACCCCAAAATTTAGCGAGACAAAACCGTGAAGGTTTAGTAAATCATTTCTGCGAAAGGTTTGCCTTAATTGGAATAGGTTAGCGGACCTTTCTCTGACTCTAAGAGGGTACAATAGGAATCCATATTATTATATACTACCTGTACCCTGGAAAACTCCTTAGGCTTGATCGATAAGCTAGGCTTCGGGCAGATCCGGATTTTTTCGTGATTGTATTTAAACTGGAATACTGTTGTATTAATTTCTTTACTTTCGATTTAACGCAAAACCGAAATCGCTTTTATTATATTATATAGAACATTACTTCGATGTTAACGTCATTGCCTTTTATGAAATCAGGATAAAACGATATTGTTTTTTTAAATAAGACACTGAAAAGAAATATTGAAATTGAAAATTGTATCTATCTACTGTTACTGTTCTCCTTTGTCCTCAAGAGAAGTATAAAAGTGTTCATCCAGTAACAAGTAATGCAGGTCAAGTTTTTTATCCGGGTGTCAGTGAAAATAAACAACACTTTATTGAAGTCATATTGCAGACGATTGTAAAATGACATGATTTTTTATTTAAGAAAACAATTGATAAAGACATTGATTCATGAAAGTAATTCTTATGAAAAAAGAAATAGTATACAAGATTACAAAAAACAGGCTTTCTGAAATAAGGTTATTTAGTGATTTTTAAAATAAAGGATTGGATTTAATATCAGACATCCCTACGATCAGAAAGAATATATTACTAATAAAACTATTTTTCCCTAAAGACACAAATATGTAGATAAAAGATACCAAACTATGTACAAGACAGACAGACAGATAGACAAACACACAGACAGATAGAAGAATAGATAATCCAATAGACAGACAGGCTGATAGATAGATAGATAGATAGATAGATAGATAGATAGATAGATAGATAGATAGATAGATAGATAGATAGATAGATAGATAGATAGATAGATAGATAGATAGATAGATAGATAGATAGATAGATAGATAGATAGATAGATAGATAGATAGATAGATAGATAGATAGATAGATAGATAGATAGATAGATAGATAGATAGATAGATAGATAGATAGATAGATAGATAGATAGATAGATAGATAGATAGATAGATAGATAGATAGATAGATAGATAGATAGATAGATAGATAGATAGATAGATAGATAGATAGATGTCTATTTACCAGACAGATAAGTCTCCCCAGTGACAATGAAGCCACTACAAAAAGACTAGAATCATAACAATCTGCCAGATCTATATATCAGCTGAACCCTGAAAATATCATGATGGTAATGTAGCGTGTAATATTACGTGTTGTTCTCTATTGTACTAACGTCTTTTTCAACCAGCAATATTTTATAACAGGTGAAACTATTTCAAGTGGCAGAGTACTTCTTCAATGAACATGTATAATATACATACATTGTATATATATATGTGTATAGTTAGTTATAAGTAGATCATAAAAGTCACATTCTAGTGTACGTTGTTGTTGTTGTTGATATTTTACTTATTATTTCCTGTGTGTGTGTTTATTCCTTTGAAAGTTGTTTATTTGTGTATTTATGTGTCTACTTTATTGAATCGTATTTCAACTATTATTTAAATGTATTAAATATCTGTGTATTTAATTGCGGTGAATGTAAAAGAAATTTAAATAAAACAAACAATAAGGCAGCTGTTATCGTAGTTAACATACATTTTATTTCAGAAAATTGTAAATTTCACTCAAACACCTCTTTAATCTAAGCTTTTCACAGAGTTTCACTACAAATTTAAAAAATAATAACTTTCTGTAAATCACACCTAGTTATTAATTGTTAATTAGCCTATAAATTAAATCCCATCCAGCAAAATCAATAACGTCACCTGAATCAGCAACATTTATCTTTTGTGACGTCATTTAAACTTTAAACATCTTGTGAAAAGCGTTTTTCAATTGTTTTTTTTTTTTTGGTAGAGTTCTGTTAATTGTCAGAAACAGGTCTAATCAACACATTACAATCCATAATAACGAATATTTTAATGTCATGCGCATCATAATCGTTCAATTTCTTGTTTAAAATACCTGTTGTCTAGCCTTTTCCCCATGCTATTGATGAATACCTGTTGTCTAGCCTTTCCTCCTTGTTACTGATAAAAACAAAAACACATAATGAAACTCTACATAAGTTTTACATACAGCGGCATCGATTTCTATAATTGTTTGTTACTTGAGTTTGTTACATGTTATATAATTATTAAAGATATTACAGATGTTTAAATCATCCTCCATAATGTGGCTCACCTATTGCTGCTCAAGTCTAAAGATTCTGCTCATTTTTGACAACAGGTCAATAGTGACCATTCCACCATTGCTTCTCCATTGGTGCCTGAGAAATATATGTACTCTTTTAAATCAGAAATAATTAAATAGGCCTACTAATATCTTTTTGGTAACTGTCTATCAGTGTGGTCTGGGAAAAAGCTAATGGCAGCTAGGCATATATGTGATTAAGGGAGCTGTCAGGAAAGTATAAATAAAGCCGTTAATGTCAGCTAGGAATATAAATGTGTACGTATTTATGTATATCTCACTGACATCAAAGTAACTGTAAATGTATGTCTATCTTCAGGTGTAATTTATGCGTCTTTCTGTGTTACTTAGATAAACCTTAATGTCATCTAGGTATCTTTTAAAGTTATATATTAATGTCATCATTTTAAATGTCAGTATCATATGGGTAGCTGTTTATATCATAAAGGTGATTGTCAAAGTCATGTTATTATCTGGCTGGTAAACTATAGTTAGAAACTGCGAGAAAACTTTGCTGTTCGGTGAAGATTGTTGGACATTTATTGCTTTCATGTATTAATCAAACAATATGAAATATTCTCCAGAAATTATCAGCGAAAACTCTTATTGAAATGTATTCTTTAATTTATATATAAATGGTCGATGCAAATACTACATATCAATCTAGTGCTTCGAAATTAAGCCGAATGGTGATTGGCGTCACCTAAGATATTATCAATGCAGCTGTTAATTACATCCGGATCTGTCCATATATGTAAGAACAATGTCAAAAGCATCTGAATAGCTGCCAATGATGACATGGTATTAGTCCATAAAATCAAGCCAGCTGTCAATGCGATGACACGACCAATTAAAATGGAAACAAGCAAAATATATCTAGAAGTTCAACATTTTTCATCTGATTCTCTCCACTTAAAACATTAAACAATGGATGTAATTTCCTACAAGATAATCTTTATTTTTTTAAACTCGTCAGTTCACGACATACCACAAAATAATTTGTAAGAAAAAAAAGGTCTCTTCACATTTTAAACAATACCGACCGGGCCTGCCCTACCACTGCTATCTTTACATTACCAAATGACGATATCCGTGAAGCTGCCGAGTTTGCAAAACATTGAGCCGACATTAAACACATGTAGATGTTAGTAGTCCTAATTGTATGGTTGGACTTGTTGTTTTTTGTATCTCTTTAATTGCCTAATGTAATACTCAAGTGACATAGATTTATCAGTTTAATAATTTTAAACCTAAACCATCCTTTTACATATTTTTTTTTCTTATCAAATTTATTTTTTTAAAGTACATTTGCGAGGAGACGATAGCAATCCTGGTGGAAGTTTTAATAAAAAATCTGTTAAAATTGTATTTAAAAAAGAAATGATTAGTTTTAAAAACTCTGTTTTTGTCGTGACTTGTTTAACGCTCAGTTGGAAGGGGCAGTCATTTTATTGCAATGTCAAGTGATCTGTCCTAATTAAAGATGTTTTCAAAACAACTCACTTATAGTGATTTTCGTTTAGGTAGATTTGAACTCTGGGTTTAATTTTTGGGATTCTGTCCTTGCTATGGAGACCTCTTCCGGTAATTACGTGTATAAATCTGTCAGTTATTCGGTAATTATTTTTTATATATTCTGTGGAAAAAAATAATAATTGAGATAATATGCATTAATAAAAATTAACACAGTAACAATTTTGAAAGAAGATTTGAATTAAATAAAAAGTAATTCATTTGGTAGTAAAAATTCCGAATGCCCTAATTTAGAAAGTTTAAAAGTTAAATTTGTGCATCATTACGGTTATAATATAACAAAACAAAACAGCGTCAATTACAACACATAACAATAACAACGTTAACAACGGCATTTGATATTAACCCTGTCATTAATGACATATATGCATAACTATGATAAAGCTAGAGTCATTAATGGGTGGCTTGTTGTCACCCTTACTGCATTCTGTTGGATATGAGTTCAACTCCAATCGTGTCCAGTCACATACTTTGTCTCCCGTAGTGTCTCCATAGTCGTTGAGTATTTGCAGATGAAAAAAGGGGCACTACAAAAGCCGTACTATTACAGTGCTTCTCAACCTTTTTCGCAACTGTACCCCGAGGGTGCGAAAGTTAGTCCGCGGATACACACAAGTTCACGAAAAAATTAGCACATTTTCATAATGGAATGTGGTTACCTGTATAATGCGATATTTGTGCGCGTGGTTTGGTTAAGTCATAAATCAAACTGGCGACCTTCTTATATCTCTTTTTTTCCGCTTTGGGCAGCATGAAAGCAGTTAACGCGTTTGAGGTTAGCCCTACCACATAAAGCGCAAACATTTGTGGGCAGAGAACATTTCAGAAAAAACCCATCTAACAGATGTAATAAGACAAAGGTCAGATTGGTTACATCGGTTATGACTCACAATCCCAGCGTGGGGCCCACGATAAGTGTGGGTGCCTATGCAATTGCTACAACCTACTCAAAATGCTGTCAAGGCCATCCTGCAAGTATTGATACACTAATACAATTTTTAAATCGCCCCTCCCCCCCCCCCTCCAAAACCCTCTCAAATGTTACGTCATTTTAGACCGATGCTCCTTACAAGTGGCTCAGAATGCCCTTTTTTGTGTCTCGCAAACTTAAAACCCCGACAACAGCCCCACTTAGCTGTAGGGGCGCCAGCACACGTGCTCATATCGCCCTTCCTAACGGCTAAAAACCCTTCATTTAGCAGTCAGGCGCTAGCTGACACATAGTTTACCTATCTATTGGTTACTACCTGACACATAGTTTGCCCATCTATTGGTTACTAGCTGACACATAGTTTGCCTATCTATTGGTTACTAGCTGCAACCTAGTTTGCCTATCTATTGGTTACTAGCTGACACATAGTTTGCCTATCTATTGGTTACTAGCTGCCACATAGTTTGCCTATCTATTGGTTACTAGCTGCCACATAGTTTGCCTATCTATTGGTTACTAGCTGACACATAGTTTGCCTATCTATTGGTTACTAGCTGACACATAGTTTGCCTATCTATTGGTTACTAGCTGACTCAGAGTTTGCCTATCTATTAGTTAAAATAAGTACGCCTCTGATAATACCAATGATTTCTCTACATTATAGGTCCCCAACCTTTTTCTCACCGCGGACCGTTCAACTTTTGATAATTTCACCTCGGCCCACTTGGCGGCGGGGTGGGGGGATTATTTATATTTTAGATTGTTTTGATTTACAATTCCACTGCCGCTCAGCTCCAGGACCTATGGAATGTCACACTATCCCGAGAGAAATGCATCAAAGTAAATAAAAAGGAAATAATTGAATGTTTCTTTGGCGGCCCAGTAGCATTGGATCAACGGACCGGCATGTGTCCGCGGCCCGTGGGTTGGGGACCACTACTCTACATAGTTTAAACAACCCGATTGCAGTTTTTAACAACACTTTTCACATTTAGGAGAATGAATATATAGAAGACATATTACTTCATGTGTATCTGTGTCCTGCAAAACCTGCTCATAAAATGCTGTTTTTTTATCTGAATTAAATTATATTGAAGATTTCTCGATTATTTTGAGCTTAATTTAGTGTAAGTCTTAGTAACATAGTCTTAGTAACATAGTCTTAGTAACATAGTCTTATTAACATAGTCTTATTTCATAATTTAAAAAAAAAATTAAAGCACTATTCAATGTAAAAATAAAATGATTAAATTATATAGAAATTGTGCTGGATTTCTTTTTTTTTTTACATATATTTATTAGATCTACTTTTAAAAAGAATTTTAGTAAAAATATTGGTTAAAATGAACGCGGCTAATCTTATCGTCGGCGAATTTTTATTATTACAATTATTTTCGTTTAAATTATTATGTTTAAAAAAACAACAATATTTTGAATGTTTTAGATTTTTACGTCTCATATTTAAAACCACGGAAACTATTTAAAACTGTAAATTTTTATTGAACATTTATAGAATCGAGACGAGGGGAAGAATACACGATTAAAATTTTAAACAGGAAACAGTATTCTTGTTTCTTACTTTCGATCTAAAGCAGACAGACGGGCGGACTGGATACAGACGGCGCCTATTTATTTAGATTTTAGTTATGGCAGTGCCTACGGTTCGGTCCGACCGAACGCGTAT
The DNA here is from genome assembly GCA_021962125.1 of Bulinus truncatus. Classification (NCBI taxonomy): domain Eukaryota; kingdom Metazoa; phylum Mollusca; class Gastropoda; family Planorbidae; genus Bulinus; species Bulinus truncatus. The sequence goes on along the minus strand of JAGDYQ010000014.1, from coordinate 10,343,549 downwards.
TTTTTTTTTCGGGTACCAGCCTTACTTATTATTGCGTAGCGGCCGAGTCGCTGCACTGAACTATATAACAACATAATTTTTTTTTTTTTTCAGAATTTTTTTTTTCAGGATTAGGGTTAGGGATAGGGTTAGAGATAGGGTTAGGGTTAGGGTGTGGAGCAATATTATCTATGGCTGGTACCCTAAGTAAAAAAAATACGGGTTCGGTCGGCCCGAACCGTAGCCACTGCCTTTAGTTATTAAATTTCAAGTAATATAAAGACTTCGGAGAAACAAACTGTGATCGGAAATACTAAGAATATACCATTTTCCTTTCTCGTAATGAATATTTTTAACAGGTCTAGTCCATTGTTCACTGATAAGCAATGTAGGTCAAGAACTTTATTGGAGTTTCTGCAAAAACAAAACAAAAACGTTACATTAGTGGCTTGCAAGCAAATCTTCGTATTTGTAGATAAAATGTTGAAAACTTACGAATGAAAAAAAATGTTTTAACAAAATGAAAAAAATATAATTTTGAAGTCATCATTTGTCTTTGTAAAAAGAAAGAAAAACAAGCAATTAAGCCTGTTCCATTCTGGACACAGGACGTGTTAGCGCATTTTCATGTTATGTATCAGTACGTTTGTTAGCTTTCAGTAAATATTTGTAAATTTTGGAAATGTTTATAAATTCAATTGTGTAATGCATATATCTGTAAAAAAATATTATAAAGACGTTTCTTCATATTTGAAAAAAAAATATTTTCTTTTAAATCTAACTACAAGTGGTTTGTGGTTACTGAAATAGGACTCATAATTGAAAACATTCGAAATTGTAGTCATTTAATCGTCTGAAAACTCCGTCAATTGTTGCATAGCTTTGATACTTTCAATTAAGTGAAGCTTACTATTTCATTTGATGAGTTTCTTAATAAATCTTGGTGAAACGACGTGCTGCAGTATTTCGCACCAAATGAATGGGTTATTGAACGTACAAGATGTAGAATGGGGCCATATATATAATATATAAGCCCCTTAGGAGCCCTGAAGCTCGGCCCTCAGAGGTCCTATCGCGAAATGAACTTTTGATGTACACATGGCAGGCCAAGACCTACAAAAAGATATATACATCATGGGTCTAGGACTTATGGTTGCTGAGATCTAGGGCGCTCCATTATTAATATAGCTTATATAGTAAAAAACGGTACTTTATAAGGCCCCTTTTACGGCCCTCAGAGGTCAGATCGCGAAATGAACTTTTGCTGCACACATGGCAGGCCAAGACCTACAAAATGATATATACATCATGGGTCTAGGACTTATGGTTGTTGAGATCTAGGGTGATGACAGACAGACAGACAGACAGACAAAACTTTATTTATACGAAATGCAATATTACATGAATTAAGAAGTTAAAAAAATCGTAACTTTCTCTAAGATTTTGTTTTAATTTATTAATTTGTATATGATTTAATTGTCCTTTTTTTATTTACTGAATTTTGAGAACATTGATATGTCGTAGGTTCCTCTTAAAACTATTTAAAACTGAGAACTTGTAGGGCCCCTTCCGGAGACCGGGATCTCGGGCTCTTTCCAGTCCTTAAATACGCCCCTGAATGTTTCAGATTTCTGCGATGTTAACTTAATATTTAATGATGAAATCATCGCACAACATGACATAAGTCTTCTTTAGAGATTGTCCTGCTTTGAGCTAACCACATACCGACGGTGATCGGCGTTACTTTTCGTATGCATATCAAGTATGCGATTTTTTTTTCAAGTGACATCATTGCAGCACTAAGCTATAAGACCTACTCTACGTTTAACATTTCAGTAGTGTGCTGTAATCCCCACCCCCCACCCCAGGCACGGCGAGAGGGGGAGGGGCAGGGGGTCATTGCCAAGGGGCCCGCATCTGTAAGGGGGCCCGGCCTCCCCGACCATGTCAATTTTTTCACGACTTATTGTTTATTAAGGGGCCCGCAAAGATGTCCTTCCCTGGGGCCCGTGTTGGCTCTCGGCGCCACTGCCCCACCCTAGTCAGAACAGTAACATAGTTCCGTAATTACGTGCGAACATAGATCTCGATCTGAAACATGTAGTTATATTGATGCAAGGGAAGTAGCCCAATTATTAGTGCCCTTCTTCATAGTTAAACATGGTTATGTCCCTTAATTAGTTATGAGAATGTTTTAGGCTAATATTTGTTAAAAAAAATAAAAAATGATAATAATTATTATTAATTTAATTGCAAAAATCACAATAGACACAATTAGTCAACCCGAACATATTCATAATGTGCATATAGCTGAACAAGCCCCCATGAATATTTGGAATAGACGTACCCGCAACACATTATTATCACATGACTGTTTAAATATTCTGTGCATTGCCTAATCCCTCCCTCTCTCACTATAATGACACTGCTATCTTATATTCATCTGCTATTTATGACCCTGTCGCTCAAACATAACAAAAAAAATGTTTAATTGGAAAGGCAACCATACAATATATTTGATTGGCGAAAAACTAGCAGCTACTCGGTGTCTGCTGTTGGATAACGCCCCCACTGCATCAGAATGAGACTCTGAGCGAATAAATATCCAGTCCCTCCCCTGCCTCCCCCTCCCCCCTCCATTAATTTCCAACGCGATTTACATACTAGCAGTCCCCCTCCCCCCCCCATACACACACCCGTTTTTTTTTTTTTAAAGCTAGCCTGATGCAATCAGTTAACTAACCAAACATACATGAAATAAATGTAAGTTTGTTTAGGTAGTCTACCAGTGCAAATTGATCAGCTACCTGACCAAATGTTAGGGCTCACCATACACAGCCATCCATCCATTAATGACACCACCACCCCCCACCCACATAACCACCACTACCACCCCAATCATCTTTTCTCTGGCACATTTCACAGAGACACGCACATCCATGGGCGTATTCAAGGGAGGGGGAAATGTCATAAAGTTGTTACAATAAAACTAAACAAAATTTCCTGAAAGTTTATTACATTAAAGTATAATAACTAAACAAACAACAAATGTACCCCAAACCTAACCTATAACAACAGAAAGTAACTAATGTGCAACTTGCTTGCTTTTTCCAGATTGTTCTAAATATTCCAGTTGTTTAACAATTTCTGTCACATGTTCAGCAAAAATCCGCAACCTTTTATATTTATGTTTCACATAGCAAAGGAACATTTGGAGTTAGTTTTCTTCGCTGATTATTTTCTCAGAAAAAAAATATAATTGACTTAATTTTTCCTATTGTGTTTCGTTCAGCATTCACATTATTTAAATCGTTCACGACAAGATTTATATTTATGTGAACTGCAATCTACCATTGCTGCTTTTGGGTCTTTTTTTCGAATTATTGCTTGGACTGCTCCTTCTTTACTTGCCATTGTAAAACATCCGTCTTATCCTTGACCAACAAAATTTGTCATATCTAATCAGGCCCGTAGCGTGCGGGGGGGGGCAGGGGAGCCTGGCCCTCCCTGCGTTTTGTCTGGCCCCTTTGCTTGTTTGCTCTACTTAGTAAAATTTATTTCCTGCCCCCCCCCCGCTATAGGTTGGCCCCTGCTGTAGAATGACTGGCCCCTTCTGTAGAATTTTCACCCTACGGGGCTGTATCTAATCCAAATTCTAATGAATTTGTAATTATGGTGTTCTTTGACAAATCTAACAACAAATGACATCTGCTAAATGCCTAAAATTAAATTGTCTCGTCGGCAAGTTTAGAAATTGCAACTGAATTATTTGCTTCACAAAAATGTCTTCAAGCAAGAGAGACCCACAAATTTCGATCATTGTGTCTTGTGTAGTTTCCGACAGGCCCACCGACAGAAATTTCGGGCCTCTGGGCAGAGCTGTCACGGTCCTCACGTGCTGATAATAATATTTTTAAAAGTTGATTAGCAAGCTCAATCCGGGCCCCTAAAATTCGCCGGGCCCCTGGTCATTTGCCCTCTGCCCCCCCCCTCGGCGGCACTGTTTGCCGAGATATACTTAGCACTACAAGAATTAATGACAAATGATCACTTAGAACTTCATCTCCAGATTCAACACGAATCTCTAACATGTCGTAAAAAATACCAGAATGTGATTCTTTTCCACAAAGTGCCAAATCATGCATGCCGCAAAAAAAAAAGATTGTAGAAATGGACGGACCCAGTTTGTTGCAATTTTTCTAGAATTTGTTCAACTGCTCATCTATAGAAACTGCTTTGGCTAACAATAGTGCAACAAAATAGCTTGAATCTTTTATAAGAGTCTTTGTCCCATGTGCTTTACATGTGGCTACGTGCATCTTCGTTGAAATCTTTTAATTTTGTGCATTGTTTGATAACAAATGCTCCATGAACTACTGGAATTACTTTTTTGCAAAAACAACACGCACAATTTGCAAAAGCCACCTTTTAACATTTGTAAGTATACAACCCACGATGAAAAGTTTGATAACCAAGCATATCTAAAGCATCTGTTTCCACTAAAGCTCTAAAAATCATATTTTTATCAGGGGGGTCGAACAATCAAGGATCAGCAGCAATTTCAACTCATTTGAAAGGTCGTATGTCAAGACATACCTTCCAATATCCAATGTAGGAAATGAAGAAGTAACAGCGACAATCAAATTAGAAATAGTTTCTTCAGTTGTGTCTGGCTGTTGAAAAACTGTTGTCCTCAATGCATGTGATAATTCAGATACTGCAAACGCCCTAAAATCTTCTAATAACGGCTTTTCGAAACCCCGCGATTGCTCAACTTTTTGTTTTATTGAGCATGTACATTTATTCTCCGATATCCATCTATTCATATTAATTTAGTATAAATTTTAAAATTCACTCGGTGGCAGATGATTATAAACTAACAAGAGTTTAGAGATTTAAAAAAAAAAAAAACATTTTTGAAGGACTAATAAAGCTACAGAAGGCCAAATTAAAAAAAAAAAATTAAACTGATCAAACATACTTGTGCTTGTAGTCAAAATGTGTGAATTTTCAAATACATTTGTTTATGTCAAAATAAATAATTAATGTTATACTTAACTTGGATTTAATTGAGAAATAAACATGTATGGCATCGTCAGTTAAAATAAAAAACGTGTTCCCCCCCCCATGGAAAAATTTTTGCCCCCCCCCTGGAAAAATTCCTAGCGACGCCCATGCGCACACCCATTGTTTAGTCATGTGTTTTAATTAACAAACCCATTGTTTAGTCATGTGTTGTAATTAGCAAACCCATTGTTTAGTCACGTGGTGTAATTAACAAACCCATTGTTTAGTCATGTGTTGTAATTAGCAAACCCATTGTTTAGTCACGTGGTGTAATTAACAAACCCATTGTTTAGTCATGTGTTGTAATTAGCAAACTCATTGTTTAGTCACGTGGTGTAATTAACAAACCAATTGTTTAGTCATGTGTTGTAATTAAAAAACCCATTGTTTAGTCATGTGTTGTAATTAGCAAACCCTTTGTTTAGTCATGTGTTGTAAATAACAAACCCATTGTTTAGCCATGTGTTGTAAATAACAAACCCATTGTTTGGTCATGTGTTGTAAATAACAAACCCATTGTTTAGTCATGTGTTGTAATTAGCAAACCCGTTGTTTATTCATGTGTTGTAAATAACAAACCCATTGTTTAGTCATGTGTTGTAATTAGCAAACCCATTGTTTAAAACCCATTGTTTAGTCATGTGTTGTAATAACAAACGACCACATAATGATGGACGATGAAGCATCCATTCAAAACTCACAGACACACACGAACGATTTCACCTTCTTTGTTTGTTTTTTTTTGTTTGTTTGTTTGTTGTTTTGTTGTTTTCTTTATAGGGGGTGGTAAGAAAAAAAGGTGTGCAATAGTTTTGAAAATTTTAATTTCAATTGTGCGCATATGAGAGGATATGATACAGAGTGTTGAGAATCGGTTTAGATGAATTATCTTACAGCCAAAACAAGAAATATTGTGATAGCAGTTCCACATATAGCACAAGATGTGTGTGTCGGCTGTTAACCAACGGATCGTCCTTCTTAACATGATGAAAGTTTGTGTTTTAGAAGTGGAGGGGGATGTAGGTTTGGATGTTCATTAAACTCCCAGTAGTGATAATGATTAAACAATAACAAGAAAATCACATAAATGTCCTCGTTTAGATGATGTGTGATAAGTTTTCTATTACCAGAGTAGAAAGCACAACATTAGTATGATGATGAATGAAGTCCCGCAAAGTGGCGTAGCGAGGGGAGTATCAATGCCCCCGGGCGCTAATCACAATGGGCGCCGCGCCAAATGGTATATTTTTCATATTATATCACATGGTTTTTCGAATGGAGGGGGGACGCTAAAAATGTATGGTGCCCCGGACGTCGAGTTAAGCTCGCTACGCCACTCGTCCTGCAACACATCATGCGAAACGTTCAATGTTACCAAACTGGTATACTCCCGTTGTTTCGTCCACTCCACCCATGTACTCAATGACTGAACAAACTCTCAACATGGGAGGAGGGCCATAGCTACACGCAGGTGCAGGGGATGGATGGTCGTGTGGTATTTATGTTCGTCGTGTCATAAAGAAATAACACTGAAAGTATAGTGCAGTAAACAGTAAATTTTTAAATATGAAAAAAAAAGTTGCCGGAACTCCGTTCCTGTGCGTTCCGCCAGAAAAAGGCACTGTTTATATGTATTTATTGTTACATTTTATTTTCTGTATCCTACAAGGAAAACTTTTGCATGCCATGTTATTGCCATCCCTGCTTTTCACTTAAACCACGCCCTTGAACCGACATTTAGTTCAAGTAAATTTAGTTGCAAGCGACTTACTAGGGCGAGCGTCTGATGCGGAGCCGATATTCAAAGTTCATAGAAAGATATTCATCTCGAACACACTCCAGAGGCTCAAGCAGCTAAGATTCCGTCGGGTAAATTAATCTAGTATAAAATGACAGCAACTGGTGGACGAGTTGATCAGAGAGATCGTCTTTGTCCCAAAATTTGCTGGGGCAAACCAGGTTATTTATAGTGGTGCCACTCATGAATTTATTGAGAGCCACATTCCATTTTTTTATATAGTAAAATACTTTTTTTTACAAAAACCTGCACCATAATCAGTGTAACAAGATTTATCAATAAATGAATTTTAAAAAAAACTCATTCATGGGGAGCGGCAAATACTGAGCAAATACCCGTGGCCTTGACAGAATTTCTTTCTAAGAAATGTAAGCGTGTATCACAAAGTGTTGTGTGCACTTGTTACTTACACTTTGAAAGTTGAGAAAATATTCTCAATTGCAGCCTGATTCCTTTGATAATAATAATAATAAATACAACAACGTTCGGAATACGTGTGTCACTTGAGAAATTTTGTGCAGTTGAGGTTTTGAGGGACCATTTAGGGCTATCATAGTGCCGTTAGCCAAAGTAGACTTACAATACACAATGAACATTATGTTTCGATTATTGACGCTGTTTCCCTCATTTCTACTTTGCCCTAGAAAAAAATGTTTTTGCAGTTTGAAGAAAAAATTATTCTTCAAGCGCTAGCCCCTTTAGGCATTGGGCAAGACCTGTTGGCACCTTATAAGGCTGTCACAGATTGCACCTAGCTTTTTATCGACTAAAGTTGTGTTTAGCACACCATGAAACCAAAGCGCAGGAGTCCCATATTTTCCTCAAATAAAATAGAAGCCGAATCGAGAATTGAATTAACGTCCAATCGATACAGATATTATAAGAAAACATATTAATCTAAGGGTCATTTTCTTACAGATAGATGGTTCTAAACTGTTTAGATCTTAACGTAAAATGTCAAAGTTTGCATATACGTATTTAAATGTATTGATACAATGTGTCACTGCTAAAAACAAGATGAGACACACAAATACAAAGTTCTAAGCTCTAAAACCCATATTTTTGACTAAATTAAATAAAATATTACAAAGCTTGTCAACATCTATAGGAATAGTAAGTAAGTAAGTGAAGTTCCCTTAGCCCTAACGGGCCATCGGGGCAGATGAAGTGTAGAATTCATATGTTTCTATAATCTCGGCATATGTAGGTCAGGTACCGTACCCATTTAAAGCTGGGTGGACTTGTGGGACGACTTTGAACCGAATTTCACCTGGAAAAATTCCATGGGCCTCACCGAGGATCAAACCCAGGACTCTCAGGTCGACAGTCGAGTAATTAAACCACTCGGCCATCCGTCCCACGCGTAATAATAATAACTTTTTATTTATTATTTATAAAATACTAACATAATAGGCCTACATGTAAATACTAAACATGATATATAGCTCTCTTTTTTTTTTCTAAAACATAAAGTGAAATTATAAATTTAGTTATGAAAGTAAATTTATTTTACAATAAAAAAAAACCTGTATACAATAAAGTTTTTTTTTATTTTTCAGGTATCTTGTTCAAGTGTCGAACTCTACATACAGGCATACTACATAGAATTGTGTCTCTGCACAGTTCCTGCAATGTACACATCATCTCTAGTCTCCACAGTCGAACATGGCCATCAGATGACGCACTGGCCAAGTGCTCACCATTTTGAGAGAAACTCAGGTGCAGGACACTTGGATAGTCTGTCTGAATCTGGGCAGTCTCAAGGCACAGTGTGGACATGGAGATTTCCTTGACCAGACTTAGATCTTCACTTCTGTATATAGTGATATCAAATGTATGAAGACCAACTGCCATGAAAAGACCATCAGGGCAATAGATGTGATCCTGGCTTAGTGCTTTACTTACAGATTAAATCTAATAATATATCTAAAAAAAATACTAATTCTGTCCGGTGATAACAGATCATATGATATAAATTTCCCTGTAGGAATATGAAGAACATGTGCCCAGCGCCGTTGTGCACGTGGTTCATAAGCAGACGATAATGTAAATAGATGGATATCTAGCAGAAGATACTGTTAACAGACGAATATCCTTGATTGGAACAAACTGAGAAAAGTATATAGATTTTATTCTTTACAGACTCAATGTGTATTAAAATTCACAACAAAAAATCATTTTTTTCTTACTCTTGCAAATATAAATAAATTAAGAGTATTCTAATATAAAAAGATTCAAATATTACCATAATTTTTTTAAAAATTAAAAATGATCTGATTAACGGAAATTATTTATTGATTAATTGTTAATAGCTTAAGTAATAATGTTAATTCTTGTTGTAACTTTGTATGAAATTAATTTTTGAGAACTCACTTAATTTTTCAGGTAGAATTTGAAAATCTGTCACCAAACCCATATTACAACTTGGCCAAAGATATATATTTAGTCTCATAAAGTGTTAAGGTTAGAAAGTAAACAACTTAAAAAAGCGAAAGAAATAATACAGGCAGAGCTAAATACAATTTTATTAGACAGGAGAACCACACACATTTCAAATAATGTACCAAAACAACGTCAAAAGACTTAACGCTTTAATAAAACTGCACATAGTAGAGGCTACGGAAGAGTTGTTTAACAGTAATATTGTTCACTAATTAAAATTAATTGATGTTATCGCCAACCCACAGCAAAAATTTGACGAGGATTTGAAGGTTTGTTGAATGAAAGGGTCATAGTAGACTCGGTAATGGAGATAAGATAAATATTTAAATAATGTAAAAAAGAGTCCTAACAATCATTTCAAGAAGGTTATAAAAAGAGCCCTGATTACAAGGAACGTCAGACTCCTAAAATAATAGTTATAAAAAACAAGAACATGACTAATGGTGAAGTACCTATTACAAATGCAACATACAACACAGGAAAAGATGGTACACGGAATCAGTGCAGGATATTTACGTATAATCTACACAAGATATAGCTTAGGGTCACAACTTTGTTAAGCGCCCCCAAATAATTGTTCACTTGAGTGATTGTCATATATGGGTCATTTCATGTCAACTCAACCAGTTTTTTGACAATTGTTCACCCGACCCTCTCAGATCTTCCTGAAATTTTCAGGGCTTGTGGTATATTCAAAATTGAGTGATTCCTGAAAATTTCAGGCCATTTGGTCAAAAAATTTTTGAGATATGATATTTTTTAATTTTTAAGGGTAGTCGCGTGTTCGCGTGACATTTACATTTTCGCGGTATTTGAACGTGAATATTTCAAAAACTAAAAGAGGTATCATACTGAAATTTTCAGTATCTACTCAAGTGTAGCTTGCACACAGAATGTCCTAAAAATTTCCAAACATTGCACTTCAGACAGTTTTCATCAATATTTGACCCGGTATAGCCAAGAACCTATAAGAAATTAAATTATGTTGGTTATACATTTAGTAAGTACCATATATGTGTTTATTATTTAGATAGAGAATTCCTGTTAATCAATAATAGTGTACTCATGGTGGGGCGCTTCAAGCATCATGGTCGTCCATTTTTGCACGCATTGCGACCCCAGATGACCATGTGGACAGTAATTCACACTTTTCATATTTTGCACACTTGTTAACCTTGGCAAGTACTAGCTATGGTGAAAATTTCATGTTGGTTTCTTGACGCCTTATTGGTGAAAAATCTGCATGAAATTGCATGATTTCTACATTATCGTGGACCATAGTAATTTTGAATGTTTGAACTGACATCTTTGATGGACTAGGTTTTCTTATTGTGAATTTCATTTTTTTACTTGACAAATGTATTCTGATATGTTTCTAAGTGAATGCTTTTAATTGAATTTTTGTGTGTAATATTTGCTTGCAAAAACATCATGAATGTAATGCAAAAAGTGTCAAAAAATTTTTGATGAAAACTGTCTGAAGTGCAATGTTTGGAATTTTTAGGGCATTCTGTTTTTAAAATATTCACGTTCAAATACCGCGAAAATGTAAATGTCACGCGAACTCGCAACTACCCTTAAAAATTTAAAAAATCATATCTCAGAAAATTTTCGACCAAATGGCCTGAAATTTTCAGGGATCACTCAACTTTGAATGTACCACAAGCCCTGAAAATTTCAGGAAGATCTGAGGGGGTCGGGTGAACACCAATGGTTGAGTTGTCATGGAATGACCCATATACTTAAATATTTGGCACTGACACATAATATATGAACTTATATAGGGCACCCATCTCTCAAATAGTTTTGGACCTTATCAAGTCTAAATCCGGCCTGCGCAGAATAGATATGCAACACAACAACAATGGAAAGATGGTACACGGAAAAAATATACAACAAACAACACACGAAAGAAGGTACACTATACAAACAACAGACACTCGTGCATCTTATTGTAGCAATTAGGTTTTATATTATAATATATCAGCTCATTACATCAATGAATAAATTAACTCCAAAGTGTTCAGAATATCTTAGCACTGACTGCACTAAAAAGAATTAAGTATACCAATCCTCTATTGTACTAACCCGATGACTCCATTAATTAACTGAGTAGGGAAGTCTGTTACTTCACTGAAATACATTAGGGTATCGATTATGTGATTAGATATCTACCTTACTTCACTGAAATAAATTAGGGTATCGATTCTGCGATTAGATATCTACCTTACTTCACTGAAATACATTAGGGTATCGATTCTGTGTTTAGATATCTACCTTTTCTTCACTGAAATACATTAAGGTAACAACTCAGGGATATGATATGTACCTTAATTCACTTAATAACCATTTATTTATTTCCCTGAATAGTTCAGTCCCTTAATTAATCACTGACTATTTCCCCCTTACATAAGTGAAATGTCTGGTTTCATTTTCTGGCATTTTTATCAGTATTGTCATCATCAATCAACAGGTTACTCCCATATTTCTTCGCAAAATTTTAGTAACACTAATTACAAATAAAAAATTTACAAACAGTTGTGAGTCATCAAACATAAAAAAAAATGTAAAATTGATTCATGGAATTCTCACAATATATAAACATCAGGTCAATTCGTTTTTTCTTATGTTTCTAGTGCCTGGCATCTTAAGGACTTAAGTGACATACACATATGACGTGACCTTTAGACACTGACTCAATAATGTCCTGGTTCTCATCACTGTGTGACTCCGGTAAAAGAGAACTTGAGTCTCAGAGATCGCTCGCGTCACTGTTGAAAAAGAAAAGAAAACATTCAAGTAGGTCACACAAGTTACGTGGCCTAAACCCGAGGTTCTCGACCAGTGGTAAGCGTACCCTGAGGGGTAAGGGAAATGTTATGCATGGGTACTTAGCGACGTATAGGTATTTGTTTAAAACAACCAAGAGTTTTAAGAAGGTCGCCAGTTTGCTGCGTGACTCATCACCAAACCACGTGACCTTGTATCGCATCAGAGAGGTATAAGAACGTTCCATTATGAATATAAGTACGTCGATTCCCGAACTTTCGCGTGAGGGGTAACCGTGGAAATACTTTAGCACCATTTGCGGTACAGTCGCGAAGAAAGGTTGAGAAGCGCTCCCCTAACTCTGGCACTTCGTTGTTTGACTTCGTCACTTGATGTGCAATTTAATAGTATTAATTGAAAGATCATAATGTTATTGGTTTGAGATGGTGAACATTTTATTTGTAATTATCTTTATTAATTATCTTTTAACAGTAATGTTTTTATAAAAACTGGCAAAAGTTTGTTTCCTCAATGCTGTCTCACCTGTATCTGGGCGTTCTAGTCCAGGTAATCAGTTCGTTTTGATAACAGGTCAATAGTGACCATCCCACCATTGTTTTTCCATTCGTGACTGAAGAATACATTTAAAAAGAAATTGATTAATCATAGACATATGTCATATAGGTAGCTGTCAGTGTCTTATAGACATATGTCATATAGGTAGCCACACTGTCTTATAGACATATGTCATATAGGTAGCTGTCAGTGTCTTATAGACATATGTCATATAGGTAGCTGTCAGTGTCTTATAGACATATGTCATATAGGTAGCTGTCAGAATGCTATAGCTTATGTCACTTAGGCATTCTTCAATGTCATAACGCTATGTGTTAAATATGTTATGTGATTCCAATGGAATTTCAAACTACCTAGTCATAGATACTGGGATTAAAATGCCTTTATCACTGAAGACGATCAATTTATTACACGCTTACTTTTAGAATTCTAAAATACTATAATGTTATTTTTTACTTGGTTCTCTTAGTACATGTCTTTAAATATGACAGTTCATCTAAACATTGACTGGCTATAATAAAATGAAATATTCATTGTTAGCTCTTATCAGTAGACGAAAATGATATCATCGAACTTATGTCTGGGGTAGAAACCTGGTTGTAAGAGGATGTTTATTTTATGTACAAGCTAAGGACTAAATTTATTGAATTTTTATTCAAAGGGTAATGTTTATGAGTTGATTCAACTTTTGAAACCCAAATGACCAGTCATTCTTTGTGAAACCCAAATGATCTTTCATTATTTGTGAAAGACAAATGAGCTGTAATTCTTTTTGAATCTCAAATGAGCAGTCATTCTTTGTGAAACTCAAAGAGCTGTCATTTTTTATGAAACCCAAATGAGCAGTCATTCTTTGTGACCACCAAATGAGCAGTCATTCTTTGTGAAAGTCAAAAGAACAGTCATTCTTTGTGAAAGTCAAATGAGTAGTCATATTTTTTCTGAATCTCAAATGAGCAGTCATTCTTTGTGAACCCAAATGAGCAGTCATTCTTTGTGACCGCCAAATGAGCAGTCATTCTTTGTGAAACCCAAATGGTCTTTCATTATTTGTGAAAGACAAATGAGCTGTAATTCTTTTTGAATCTCAAATGAGCAGTCATTCTTTGTGAAACTCAAAGAGCTGTCATTTTTTATGAAACCTAAATGAGCAGGCATTCTTTGTAAAAGTCAAAAGAGCAGTCATTCTGTGTGAAAGTCAAATGAGTAGTCATTCTTTGTGAAAGTCAAATGAGCAGTCATTCTTTCTGAATCTTAAATGAGCAGTAATTCTTTGTGAAACTCAAAGAGCTGTCATTTTTGTGAAAACCAAATGAGCAGTCATTCTTAGTGACCACCAAACGAGCAGTCATTTTTGGTACTCAATCAACAACATGGTCATAAGTCCTACTGCTATTTTCCCATTCTCACACCGCCAATAGAAACATCAAAAGTCACTATGTCACCTGCATACAAAAATGCAGTATCTCCGATTCAAGCGGATTATACTCAAGCTTTTCCATAGGCCAGTCAACCTAAAACCAAAACCAAAGATATAAATTAAAAAGAATGAGCGATTGATATTTAAAAATCATCTTCCATTGGCAAAAAGTTCTAATTTTTTTATGTCTTCAGCATTTGTTTCTGGGGGAGGTTTTCCATCACAACAAATATTAAATAATATAAATGTTCATTAGCATTCAAAATAATAAAAAAAAAGTCATTAAAAAAATCTAGAACGACTTCGTAGATTTGAATAAATAGCATAAAAAGCTGATTGGTGGATGGATAACAGCATCTTAAATGCATTCTTTCCATAACCCAGCAGTTTGAGTCTTAGAAAATAATTTATACGCAATGACCCAGATATGAGCGACTATTATGGTCATTAGGTCCATGTTTAAAATTCGGTGGCCAAAACTACTCACGCATAATTATTTTTTTCCAGGTAATTTTGTACTCTAGGTTTGATTTTGGGAATCCTGTTTGTGCTATGGATGCCTCTTCCGGTAATGACTTGTAAAAATCTGTCAACTCTTCGGTAATTGCTATTGTGATATTCTGTAAATAAAGTGTACATCATCAGTGATATCTCAGTTTAATTCGAAAATTCATCTAAAGATAATCGAGAAAGACTGAAATGGGCCAAAAAAAATAGAAAGCATTTCCTTATAAATCAACATAGATCCAATTATATCGACTTGTGACCAGGTATAGAAAACAGTAATTGGAAATTATATCTTTGTATTTTTACCGTTCTCCTTTGTCCTCAAGAAAAGTATAAATGTGTTCATTGCTTCATCCAGTAACAAGTAATGCAGATCAAGTATTTTATCCGGGTGTCTGTAAAAAAAAAACTCTTTAGGCCTTTAAGGAGACAATTGTATAATGACAGACTATTGTATATTGACAGACAGTTGTATAATGACAGACTATTGTATAATGACAGACTATTGTATATTGACAGACAATTGTATATTGACAGACAGTTGTATAATGAAAGACTATTGTATAATGACAGACTATTGTATATTGACAGACAGTTGTAAAATGACAGACTATTGTATATTGACAGACAGTTGTATAATGACAGACATTTGTATAATGACAGACAGTTATATAATGACAGACATTTGTATAATGACAGACAGTTGTATAATGACAGAATTTTTCTTTTTTAAAAAAAAAATTGCAAAAAAAAAAACAACAGATTAATGGAAAAAATTCTCTTGAAAACAGAATAGTAGCCTATATGAGGAAACAGAATAGTAGCCTATATGAGGAAACAGAATAGTAGCCTATATGAGGAAACAGAATAGTAGCCTATATGAGGAAACAGAATAGTAGCCTATATGAGGAAACAGAATAGTTGCCTATATGAGGAAACAGAATAGTAGCCTATATGAGGAAACAGAATAGTGGCCTATATGAGGAAACAGAATAGTAGCCTATATGAGGAAACAGAATAGTAGCCTATATGAGAAAACAGAATAGTGGCCTATATGAGGAAACAGAATAGTAGCCTATATGAGGAAACAGAATAGTAGCCTATATGAGAAAACAGAATAGTAGCCTATATGAGGAAACAGAATAGTAGCCTATATGAGGAAACAGAATAGTAGCCTATATGAGGAAACAGAATAGTAGCCTATATGAGAAAACAGAATAGTAGCCTATATGAGGAAACAGAATAGTAGCCTATATGAAGAAACAGAATAGTAGCCTATATGAGGAAACAGAATAGTAGCCTATATGAGGAAACAGAATAGTAGCCTATATGAGGAAACAGAATAGTAGCCTATATGAGAAAACAAACTTTATGAATGAATGTTATTTGGTAATTTTAAAAAAATGGATTGGATATAACATCAGACATCCCTGCGATCAGAAAGAATATAATAATTAGACTATCCCAACAGACATAAAAAATGGGGATAAAAGATTAATATACAAAACTACAGACGGGGCAGACAGACAGATAACATATAATAGACAGACAGATAGATAGATAGATAGATAGATAGATAGATAGATAGATAGATAGATAGATAGATAGATAGATAGATAGATAGATAGATAGATAGATAGATAGATAGATAGATAGATAGATAGATAGATAGATAGATAGATAGATAGATAGATAGATAGATAGATAGATAGATAGATAGATAGATAGATAGATAGATAGATAGATAGATAGACGGACGGACGGACGGACGGACGGACGGACCGACGGGCGGGCGGACGGACGGACGGACCGACGGGCGGGCGGGCGGGCGGGCGGACGGACGGACGGACGGACGGACGGACGGACAGACAGACAGACAGACAGACAGATAGATAGATAGATAGATAGATAGATAGATAGATAGATAGATAGATAGATAGATAGATAGATAGATAGATAGATAGATAGATAGATAGATAGATAGATAGATAGATAGATAGATAGATAGATAGATAGATAGATAGATAGATAGATAGATAGATAGATAGATAGATAGACGGACGGACGGACGGACGGACGGACGGACCGACGGGCGGGCGGACGGACGGACGGACCGACGGGCGGGCGGGCGGGCGGGCGGACGGACGGACGGACGGACCGGACGGACGGACCGGACAGACAGACAGACAGACAGATAGATAGATAGATAGATAGATAGATAGATAGATAGATAGATAGATAGATAGATAGATAGATAGATAGATAGATAGATAGATAGATAGATAGATAGATAGATAGATAGATAGATAGATAGATAGATAGATCAACTTACATAAATTCCCTTTTTCTCGAGTGGTATCTATCTTCAGAGCCACGTTTAGTTTTATGTACATTTCTCTCTCTTGATCTACCTTGTCTGTTTCCCACATCATCATTATCTTCACACTTAATCCTATACTTGCTCTCTCTTGATCTACCTCTTCTATTTCCCACATCATCATAATCTTCACAGTCATCTTCAGTTGATTCTTGATCAATACTAAACTTGCTCTCTCTTGATCTTCCTCTTATTGTTTGTATGTATATAATATCATCATCGTTTACATCCTTTCCATCTTCCCTTGATTCCAGTTTAATCCAAAACTGGTGATTTACGATTGGCTCTCTAATCTTTTGCTTCTCTAATTTTTCCTGCTCTGATCTCTGTTGTTGTATCCTTACTTGTTCTAATTTTTCTTCCTCTAGCCTTTTCTCTTCTAATCTGCGTTTCGCTAATCTTGCTTGCTCTAATCTTTGTTTCTCTAGCCTTTGTTCTTCTAATCTGCGTTTCGCTAATCTTGCTTGCTCTAATCTTTGTTTCTCTAGCCTTTGATTTTCTAATATTTGCTCTAGCCTTTGTTTCTCAAGTCTTTGTTCTTCTAAACATTGTTGCTGGAATCTTTGCTGTAATTCATTTTGTCTAAGATAACTATCATGATTATAAGTATTTTGCAGTAATGGCTTCAGTCCTTGTTGTGTTGTCGCTGCCTGCACCTGCACGTGAACAGCACCAGCACAGACTTCGTTGTAGTTTGCAGGTATCGACTGGTAAGTGTGGTAGTCAGGTGCTGATGGTTCCACACAGTGTTGCGCTTGATTTTCAACGTCATGTTTGATTCTGTGACGAAATTTCCGACACTGATTTAGAAATTGAAAAAAAAGTGGAAAAAAATCACTTTAAAAATAAGTTTTTTTTTATGATACACTGAAAAAAATTAATTATATCATGCAAATATTTATTTAAATTTTCATTACTAAAACTATACACGTGGGTTCTGATCTGAATATCTTGATTATTTATTTAATTATTTCTACTTATCAACTAATGTCTAGACATTTAGATCAGTAGGCCTATATTGTTATCACATGTTAATCATCCACACTTTAAATACTATATAATACTTTTTAAAAAAGCTTCATTCTTTTTTTTTTCGCACTTTTTGAACCGGTGCTTTGCTACGAATTTATTCTGACATGATAATATCAAAGCTAACATTTACCCATTGTATACATTACTAATATGTAATTCGCTTCGTATTCTTAAAAAAATAAATTTATTGACTCGTGTATTGTCATGTAGATATCTAAACGTGTGCCAAATGTAAGCCGTCTTCCCAGTGGCGTCACTATGGTGCGAAAAATTCAGGGAACACCCCCCCACCTTTGAGCTATGGTAGATATTTAAAATTTTCCTGCACTAGACCTTAGAGAATTTACTTTAAAATACTTTAGTGATAAAAACTATAAATAACTGACTTTATTTCATATATATATATATATATATATATATATACATATTATTTTCCTTAAACTGAGTCATTTTTTTAGAACGTTTTGCAAAAAACTCTAGGTTGATCCGAACAGCTTTAAACTATATTCATTTACCTAAGTTCCAGACTCTCTGCGTGGTGGCACCCTGTGCTACTGCTCTATAGGGTAACACTCTGTGCTACTTCTCTGTATGATGACTTCCTGTGCTACTGCTCTATATGGTAAAACACTGTGCTACTTCTCTGTATGATGACTTCCTGTGCTATTGCTCTATATGGTAACACACTGTGCTACTTCTCTGTATGATGACTTCCTGTGCTACTGCTCTATATGGTAACACACTGTGCTACTTCTCTGTATGGTGACACACTGTGCAACTGCTATGCATTGTGGCATCATGTGCTACTGCTCATGTTTTTAACTATGATCGGTTATAAAACCGACTATACAGATTTTTTTTCTGCTATGAAATCTAGAACTGTTAATTTTGGTGTCACCCCTAAAATGGTGCCACCCGGTGCAGTCCGCACCCCTAGTGACGCCACTGCGTCTAACTATACAAAGCAAGTCCAAAATTGAGTCACAAGATTTGAGAACGAGCCCAGCCACACACAGAAAGTGAAGCAAATTAAAAGCTTATAATAAAATAGCCCTTATTTGAACACACAGCTTTATAATTACCTATACGTCATTTGTGACAATTTGTGGAAGGCAGCCCGCGAGCCACCAGCTGGTCATGACCCACAATTTGAGAAAGACTGTTGTAGACGTTTATTAAGAAGTGATTCAATTTCTCCCTCGCTTTGTTCACATAAACATTGTATACATTTCAAATATTTAAATTTACTGTAACGACAGTATTTGCTGCAACACATTTTATATAGACATCTATTTAACTAAAACAAGACTCATTAACCCTAACCTATGTCCTACAAGTTGTTTTCCTCATAGCCCCTCCACCTCCCTAGTAAATAAACGTATTTTGAGAATCACTGTTAAATTTTTCAACTATCTTTTTTAACGTTCAAAATTTTGATCGAATATAGGGACAATTATACGTCAAAGATGTATACGATAAAATGTATGACAAAAATAGACACTTTACATACTTAGTAATATTATTTTTACAAATACACGACTTAAAATACTCCTTTAAATAATTTAAAACTATTTATTTTTATAACAGTGTAAAAATTATGCATCTCTCTGGCTAGAGAGATGAATACATTAACATTTAGTTTGTTTTATAGTTTAACACAGATGTAAACACTGAAATGTATCACTTCAAATGATGCAAGATTCGCATACGTTATTTATTTTATGTAGAAGGCGGGAATGATATTGCTTTCAAACATTTATTTATTCTATTTAAATAATCAGTTATAATCCCATTTGACATGAGGAGATTCACATATTGGATTTTGGAACAAATTTTGAACCTAAAACAGTTTACATTAAAGAAAATATGAAGTTGAATCATGGCGTATAGGGGCAGTTCTTTATCATTCGGTTGTAATTTTTCATTAGATAGATAGATTAGATAGATACTAATAGATAGATTAGATACTAATAGATAGATACTAATAGATAGATTAGATACTAATAGATAGATAGATAGATAGATAGATAGATAGATAGATAGATAGATAGATAGATAGATAGATAGATAGATAGATAGATAGATAGATAGATAGATAGATAGATAGATAGATAGATAGATAGATAGATAGATAGATAGATAGATAGATAGATAGATAGATAGATAGATAGATAGATAGATAGATAGATAGATAGATAGATAGATAGATAGATAGATAGATAGATAGATAGATAGATAGATAGATAGATAGATAGATAGATAGATAGGTCTACTTACCAAGCAGATAATTATTTCCAGTAACACTGAACCCACTAAAATACAGCAGACTACAATCACAACAATCTGCCAGATCCCCATGTTATCAAAGGCTGCCAACCTGTGAAAATCGTATAACGTTAGAAATAACAACACATGTAATAATTGTTTGTCACCTTATTTCTTGTTCCTTCTGTGTTTACGTCTTTGTTATGACGCTTTATACACCTGTAAAATTTTATTGCAGGTGAAACTATTTAAAGAATCATCCTACTTCCTCTTTGAACTTGTATATAGGTCATTTGTAAGCAATATATATATATTGCACCTTAATACAATATTTTGATTTATTTTTGCTTTAGTTTGTGTTAACTCATTTGTTAAAAGTTGTAATTATTTTAATTAATTTCATGACTGTATTGTTGTCTAAATTTTTAGTTAAAGGCCGTTGGTAAAAAAAAAATAATTAACTATAAGAGTGGTTTAACTCCAAATATGTCTATAAATAGTTGGGAAAAAATCTATCTATCAACATGTTTTATAATAGACCACAGGAGGGTCGTTCTTAAGTATTTGGGGCAGAGACATTCAGAAATGCTTTTGGGACTAGGGGCAGAAACTTTCAGCAGATTTTTTCCGACAGGTTTATAGGGTCCTGTGCAAAAGGATCTAGTGGAGCATTCTGTGTGTAGCTCTGGTAGCGAGCCGAGTCTGCATGCGGTGGGCTCAATTCTCGGCGTGTCCAATCATATACGTACATCTCCCTTGTTTCATCTCCACGGCCATCGCACTATAAGCAAATGTGGAGTGGATGAAAGAAGGGAATTGTGAAACTAACCATTACCATAATTTTGGGGACAAACTAAGACAAACGGCACCTGTAATACTTTCAGGCATTTGATTAAAACAAATGAAGCACCCAGAAAAGGATTTAATGGACAGGCCTATTGACTTTTAAAGGGCCCTGTTTTCATTAGGCCTAGTCCTGGTTCACCTATTTATAATAAGTCAACCTGCCACAAATATGGAAACATTATTTATAACCCTCCCTTCTTTTTTTTTTTTTGTTTTGTTTACAATTATTCGATAAACGCCATGTTTTTAACCTTCGATTATACAATACAGAAGATTTACTAAATAATACCTTGTTAAAAATGATCTTCGTGGTTACATATGTAGCCTATTGAGAAAGGCATAACACGCCTATACACCGAGTCGCTCTTATGTATACGGAGTCCCTAGCTAGACCTTCCAGAGGTGTAAGGAGCAAAAGTGCTTGTTGGACCGATTTAGAACCAAATTTATTATGATGGAATAACTGAATAGGTCCCCGGTGGAGAGGGGGGGGTCAAGGCAATCATTTTCCTATACATACGAACGTTTGTGCTTTTACAACTACCCATCCCCCACCCCATGCAAGTAAGATACTGACAAGAACAGGGATGTGCAAACTATCTGCCCTTGGTCCGGCCATTCTGTATAACCTTTCCTATTCTCGATTCAAAAAGTTTCTGTTCTCACCAGCCCCGTAGCGTGAAAATTCTACAGGAAGGACCAGGCATTCTACAGCAGGGGCCAGGCAATAGCAGGGGGGGCAGGTAATACATTTTACTAAGTAGAACAAATAAGCAGGGGGGTCAGGCCACATGCCCCCCCCCCCCGCACGCTACGGGCCTGGTTCTCACTGGTCTAGAAACAAACATATTCTATAAATATTTACAGTAGACATTTTGGCGTAGCCCGCAATATATATATTTATTATACATCTCATTGTATATGTAATGTCTACTAATGATCAGGGCTCGATTTACCGCCGGAGAACTGTCATCCCCGGCTCTGCTTTAGCTAATATATCCCTACCGGGGATGAAACCATAGACATTTATCCCTGCTCTGCAGAATTTTTTTTTCATCCCCGGCACTGGTTTTTTTCTTAAATCGAGCACTGCTAGTGATACCAACTCAGAGGTCCTCAGAGCGTGGGTCGCAGTGAATTTCATGAAGGTCGTGAATTAAATTCATATGTACATATGGAATATGTTCAGTTCTATTTCTCTGTATGCTACAGATAATGCAAAAGATTTTTTTTTTTATTTAAGAAGTAAAAGTTGAAGAGCTATAACAAAAAAATTAGTGACTTATTTTTATTCTCTCCCTTTTCTTTGCAGTTTGCGAAAACAAAACAGTTTTTTTTATAGTGGGTCACAAAGCCTGTAAGTTTAAGAACCATTGTATTAGCTAATAACTTGAAATTGAAAAGCAAAATCTAACAAGTAAAGTCCAAGTTGTAGTCATTTGATAATAGTATCCTGTAATAGTATTCTACATTTATGGTGGGGAAAAAAATTAAAACAAAAGCTTGTGAACTAATTTCAAAGCCTAATACATGTATTCAAAAGCACCACAGAATATAAATCATACATAAAGCGCATTGCTATTTAAATGTCCTCCAAAAATGACTTTAAAAAAAGGCTACCATTTATGCACCTAATTATTGATGCACATATCATAAATACACAAATATGACGGCTTTCACAAAATAAATTTGCGTTGAGGATGCGCATTCTTTATAATTCTTATTCTGTACTTAATATATTCCATAGGCTTTATTTCATTCAGAGATAATGTAAGCATTATCTCTATTTCTAGAGAAACGTCTATTCCCGAGTTCTCTTATGTGTGAAACAGATTAAATTTCAATAAAAAAAATTTCAATCTGTAGAAGGGCATCTCGTCTGTCCAGCCCCGTAGCCAAGGGGGGGGGCAATGGGGGGGCGTGCCCCCCACCGCTAGGTGTGGAGTGCCCCCCCCCCCCCGCTTAAAAAAGAAGAAAAAGAGGAAAAAATAAAGAAAAAGTAAAGGTGCCCCCTTGCTGGGTATTGGTGCCTCCCTGCTTACTTTGACCTGGCTACGGGCCAGATGAAGGATATTAAAAATAATGAAACTAATGAAATATTTTCTTTTACATCATGTTTACTACTTGTGAAACAAAAAATTCAGGTAAGCAAAGATTAAAAGATATTCAGGATTACATAATATATAAAAGTCTCATAATATAATAATTTTGAATGCATTGTAAATCACAGTGTACTACATATACAGCACTGTGAATTCTCAAATATCTGGCTAGAAACCATCAGTGGATTTTTTTTTTAAATCTAATAACTAACATTAGTAATAATACATTTGAAATACAGTAGGGAACATATTTTTGAATCAATATCCTGTACTTTTGGGCAGAAAGTAATTAGATACTCAGTTCTATCTGGATTGTGTGTTATCTGGAATTTCTTTTTATCACATTAGGCCAGAGTTGTGCCTTAAAAATATTATTTAGACTACTATTAGTAAATTTATATAGTAATGATTAAAATGTTACTATGCTTGAGTTGATAACATAGTTTTATAAATAGATCATAATATCTTAATATAACTTTCAGACCTTTATTATAAAATGTTTAAAAAAAAAGATATTGATCATCAAATTTAGTTATCAATATAAATTTCCTTTAGAATCAAAAAAACTTGTAAACAATAAAGTTTTTCAATTTTTCAGGTATGTTGTTCAAGTGTCTAACTCTGCATACAGGCATACTACACAGAATTGTGTCTCTGCACAATTCCTGCAATGTAAACATCCTCTCTAGTCTCCACAATCGAACATGGCCATCAGATGACGCACTGGCCAAGTGCTCACCATTTTGAGAGAAACTCAGGTGCATGACACTTGGATAGTCTGTCTGAATCTGGGCAGTCTCAAGGCACAGTGTGGACATGGAGATTTCCTTGACCAGACTTAGATCTTCACTGCTGTATATAGTGATATCAAATGTATGAAGACCAACTGCCATGAAAAGACCATCAGGGCTATAGGTGAGACAGTCTACGGTATCACTAGTTTCAAGAGAACACAACACTTCTGAATTTTTTACATTGACAGTAAATATGATTTTATCTTTAGTGGCTAAAGAAATGATTTCTGTCGGAAAGCGTGGATCATAATCAAAAGATTCTGAAGAAGAGAGTCTCTGTTCCACTATGTCAGGGCATACAATGCACACTTTCTCAAGTTTACATCTCCTTACAACAAACAATACTCCAGTTGATATGCTGACAGCTATCTGCTTTGAGTTGGGTGAGAACTTGCAAGCAACACTGTCATTACCGATCTTTAAAGGGATAAAATCCTTACAAATCAGATTGCATCGAATTACATCATGAATCATCATGGACATATCAAGGTGATGATGCTCTAAAAAGAATACACCCATCCCACGTTTCAAGCATGCAACACTAATTCCATTCTTAGCCACTGCGCAGTAAACATGCACGGCATTTGTTAGATCTCTACTTCTTGAAAACACAGGATCACCATTACTTGACATGATGACTACTTCACCTGTGCCGCAGTAAGCCACAAGTTCACCAATGGGATGTGGAGATACTTTGGGATTTATAGAACTGTTTGTGTGGCTGTAAATGTTACATTCTGAAAAAAAAATAAACAAAAAAAACAGTGTTAGATTAGTATTTCCTAAATAAACAATTGAATTAATTAATTAGTATATTAATTAATTAATCAATGTTTATTAACACACAAAAAATATATATATTTATATAACACACAAAGAAATTTTATCATAATTAAATAGCTAATAATAAAATATATAAAATAGGGTTCATTGGCCGAGTCATCTTAACAGTATCATAGATTATTTACAAACCAGTGTGTTGGAATCACTACAACTCAAATATATGAAATGTATATATGTATGATCAGTAGACATGATGTTCACTAACTTGTGGGGCCCACAACTTGTGTTAAGATTGCCCTACTCATGGAGTTGATTAATTTACCCTAAATATATATTTTCAGCTCTTATAAAAGGTGTCTGACATAAGTTGGGGGAAAAATATCAGTCAGCTACATGATCCGTTTTTCTATAGCTACCACACACTGGATAACTAAGTCTGATCCCAGATTGTTGTTTTTTTTATAAATGCTTGCTTAGTTCTATACATACAGATTAAACCTAATAATATATTTAAAAAATTACTAATTCTGTCTGGTGATAACAGATCATATGATACAACTTTCCCAGTAGGAATATGAGGAACATGTGCCCAGCGCCGTTGAGCTCGTGGTTCATAAGCAGAAGATACTGTAAACAGACTAATATCCTTGAATGGAACAAATTGTGCATCACACCACCAATACCATCTGTTATTTTGATTACTGCGCACTGAGAGAAAAGTATACAGATTTTATTCTTTACAAACACATTATACATTAAAATTCACAAAAAATCATTTTTTTCTTACTCTTACTCTATTAGTAAATTAAGATTATTCTAATATAAAAAGTTTCTACAGCAAGATTCAAATATTACCATGAATTTTTTTTGATTATCAGAAATTATTTCTTTATGAATTGAAAATAGCTTAAGTAATAATGTTAATTCTTGTAGTAAATTTGTATGAGATTAATTTTTGAGAACTCACTTAATTTTTCAGGTAGAATTTGAAAATCTGTCACCAAACCCATATTACCACTTGGCCAAAGATATCTTGGAAAAGTCTTATAAGGTGTTAAAGGAGGACTGAGTGTTCAGATAAGGACTGAACAGAAATCACTTGTTTGATCATCGAAATATCAAGTCCCATTGTTGGCAGCTTTAAGTTTATATGTAATTGACAACAAACATTGATGCAAATAAATCTAAAAAAAGAAGGATTTCATAAGTGGATTAGTTTGTGAATGAAAATAGCTTATAGAATTATGACATGACAGAATTATAATGTCAAAATATTCAAGACTAAATTCATTGCTAAATTAATCACAGTATTATGAAATTAATATGTCCCTACTACATTCATTGGAAAATTGCAGAATACTAAAATTAATTAAGATAATAATCAAGGCAGACCTCATTTTTTAAGTCATCATAATTTCTTTCAGTATTTGTCTGATCTAATGAATTATTTACCTTTTATAGTGCATTTCGAAAAGAAAAAAAAAGGTTTTAATATAATTTTCCCCTTAAAATTTAGAATGTTAAATATATCTATATACAATGTCTAATGTGGGACAGCTGGTTGTGCAGAGTAGAGCACTTGACTGTCAACCTGAGAGTCCTGGGTTCGATCCAGGTGGAAATTTGGTTTAAATCATCCAACTAGTCACCAAGCATTAAATGGATACCTGGCATTAGTTGAGGAAGTAAAGCGGCTGGGCATTGTTAAACTAATTCACACAATCCCTTCATATGCCTAGGTTACTGAAACAGATGAATTCAACTCTATCGATCTGCGTTGATGAGCCCTTAAGGGAACTTTTTTTTCAATGTCACAATAGGCTACATGAAGAGTTATATTTTAATTAATTTAATTACTGCTATTATCTATTAAACATCATTTCATAATTATTAGCACAATTTCAATTTTAAATTAATACTATTAAACAAAAAAATTTAAGTCAAAATGAGCATTTAAGGACAACTTACATGGTTAGAGGCTGTCAAATTTCATTTTTTAACTTTAGACTGCTGTGATAAATAAATATTACAATACTAATGTAATAAATTGTCAACAAACTGTAAATTATGATTAAATTGTACAGCTTTAAATAATGAAGCCTAGGATATTTAATCATACCAAGTTTAATGTTGTTTTGTTTAGAGTAGTTTAGCTTTTATGCTTTCCATCTATTTATAATTTTTCATGATCATTTTGTTTTGTTATCTTTCAGTGTTTCTTTTTCTTAGATCATTCTAGCAAAAATTATCAATATTAATAAGAACACTAATGAACAATTACTGAGATAAGAAATTACACTTTAATAAATAAAATCAGAGTGGCAAATGTTCATGTGTAGTAGAGTGCTTAAATGACAAATTAGTTTTCCCCAGGTTCTTACCTCAGGATTTTTTAACCAAATAATCCCTTTGAATGCTGAAACAGAAGAAAAAAAAGTACACTTCATCTGCTCTAACGAACTCTTAAGAGCTCCTTACCATATTATATGGCATATATTTTTTTAATACTTATGGATAAATACTATCATACTGATAGTAACTTTTATATATACATTATAATATACTAGTCAACCTATATACACCGCCAAGGCCATAGCCAGGATTTTGTTTGGGGGGGGGGCTGTGCGGTTTGGGGGGGGCTGTGCGGTTTGGGGGGGGGCTGTGCGGAGAGTTTTATATAAGAAAAATTGGAACACAATGATAAAGAAGTATATTTTATAATAAAATTTGATTTTAAGAATTAATTGGGGGGGGGCTGCAGCCCCACTAGACCCCGTCCGATGCTACGGCCTTTGTACACCGCAAAGAAAGGGGAAAGAACTTGAACACAGCGAGTACGAAGAAATCAGAAAAACGTGAGTAAACGTTGTTCAAAGCTACTGCAGTGCGCATGTCTCGAGACCAATGATGGGCAGGCAATGGAAGGGAGTGTTACCCTGCGTCTTGCTTTTATATATAGATATAATATGTATAGACTAAGGACTAGCCATTTAATCTAAATTATTATAAGTATTTTCCCCTCTTTTTTACATATTATTGCCTCTTTTAGTGCTGTGTCACTTAGTGCTGTGAGTTGTTGGAACGTAATTTCAGCGGCATGCATGGTAGACAACAATTTTCAAACATTCACAATAGATAAGCCATGCCAGTGATGCCATAAGCCCTGAAAAAAAGTGGTAGATTAAACTTTAATTTACAGTTGACACTGCAGTAGTAAAACTAAAAGTAGCCTCCTATATTTTAGAAAATAAATAGATCGGATTTTTCACTTTAGTAAAAGTTATATTAATGTTCGCTTTTTTCCAAAGTACATTTATTTAACAAAAAGAAAACCAACAGCACTTGAGAATACTATTTTACTTTTGTTGTTGTTGTTATGCATAAACAAGCTAACGTGAGCTGGTTACAATAATTTTTTTCGAATATAATTATTAATCAAATATACACAAGCTATATATTTCTATATTTTAGCCATAATTATATATATAAGAAAAAAGTATATGAAAATGAACAATTGTTTAATTTATGAAAAAAAAGCAAATATTCTGCTAGTCAGTAACTTATGCGAAAACAAATTTGGATATGAGAGGGCACTCTCGGGCGTTGTGAAATAAAAATATTGACATTTTTCACATGCCGTCATAATCTTTCTAAATAGCCACCATTACAAAAGCTCCTGAATCGAATCCATGCTATGACCTTTTCATTTCATCTTAAAATTATTTCAATACCAACGAATAAATTGTGACGGAAGGTAGACCAAGAAATATTAGGTTATAATGGTTGTCTGCCACTCTGCTTAGTTACTCCAGTGATGGTAAGTGCCGCACTGGGTTGTCTGCCCCTCTGCTTAGTTACTCCAGTGATGGTAAATTCCGCACTGGGTTGTCTGCCCCTCTGCCTAGTTACTCCAGTGATGGTAAGTGCCGCACTGGGTTGTCTGCCCCTCTGCCTAGTTACTCCAGTGATGGTAAGCGCCGCACTGGGTTGTCTGCCCCTCTGTCTAATTACTCCAGTGATGGTAAGTGCCGCACTGGGTTGTCTGCCCTCTGCTTAGTTACTCCAGTGATGGTAAGTGCCGCACTGGGTTGTATGCCCTCTGCTTAGTTACTCCAGTGATGGTAAGTGCCGCACTGGGTTGTCTGCCCTCTGCTTAGTTACTCCAGTGATGGTAAGTGCCGCACTGGGTTGTCTGCCCCTCTGAGTTACTCCAGTGATGGTAAGCGCCGCACTGGGTTGTCTCCCCCTCTGTCTAATTACTCCAGTGATGGTAAGTGCCGCACTGGGTTGTCTGCCCCTCTGCTTAGTTACTCCAGTGATGGTAAGTGCCGCACTGGGTTGTATGCCCCTCTGCTTAGTTACTCCAGTGATGGTAAGTGCCGCACTGGGTTGTCTGCCCTCTGCTTAGTTACTCTACTGATGGTAAGTGCCGCACTGGGTTGTCTGCCCCTCTGCTTAGTTACTCCAGTGATGGTAAGTGCCGCACTGGGTTGTCTGCCCCTCTGCTAGTTACTCCAGTGATGGTAAGTTCCACTGGGTTGTCTGCCCCTCTGCTTAGTTACTCCAGTGATGGTAAGTGCCGCACTGGGCTGTCTCCCCCTCTGCCTAGTTACTCCACTGATGGTAAGTGCCGCACTGGGTTGTCTGCCCCTCTGCTTAGTTAATCAACTGATGGTAAGTGCCGCACTGGGTTGTCTGCCCCTCTGCTTAGTTACTCCAGTGATGGTAAGTGCCGCACTGGGTTGTCTGCCCCTCTGCCTAGTTACTCCAGTGATGGTAAGCGCCGCACTGGGTTGTCTCCCCTCTGTCTAATTACTCCAGTGATGGTAAGTGCCGCACTGGGTTGTCTGCCCCTCTGCTTAGTTACTCCAGTGATGGTAAGTGCCGCACTGGGTTGTATGCCCCTCTGCTTAGTTACTCCAGTGATGGTAAGTGCCGCACTGGGTTGTCTGCCCTCTGCTTAGTTACTCCAGTGATGGTAAGTGCCACACTGGGTTGTCTGCCCCTCTGCTTAGTTACTCCACTGATGATAAGTGCCGCACAGGGTTGTCTGCCCTCTGCCTAGTTACTCCAGTGATGGTAAGTGCCGCACTGGGTTGTCTGCCCTCTGCTTAGTTACTCCAGTGATGGTAAGTGCCGCACTGGGCTGTCTCCCCTCTGCCTAGTTACTCCACTGATGGTAAGTGCCGCACTGGGTTGTCTGCCCTCTGCTTAGTTACTCCACTGATGGTAAGTGCCGCACTGGGTTGTCTGCCCTCTGCCTAGTTACTCCAGTGATCGTAAGTGCCGCACTGGGTTGTTTGCCCCTCTGCCTAGTTACTCCACTGATGGTATGTGCCGCACTGGGTTTTCTGCCCCTCTGCTTAGTTACTCCAGTGATGGTAAGTGCCGCACTGGGTTGTCTGCCCCTCTGCCTAGTTACTCCACTGATTGTAAGTGCCGCACTGGGTTGTCTGCCCCTCTGCCTTTTTACTCCACTGATGATAAGTGCCGCACAGGGTTGTCTGCCCCTCTGCCTAGTTACTCCACTGATGGTAAGTGCCGCACTGGGTTGTCTGCCCCTCAGCTTAGTTACTCCAGTGATGGTAAGTGCCGCACTGGGCTGTCTCCCCCTCTGCCTAGTTACTCCACAGATGGTAAGTGCCGCACTGGGTTGTCTGCCCCTCTGCTTAGTTACTCCACTGATTGTAAGTGCCGCACTGGGTTGTCTGCCCCTCTGCTTAGTTACTCCAGTGATGGTAAGTGCCGCACTGGGTTGTCTGCCCCTCTGCCTAGTTACTCCACTGATGGTATGTGCCGCACTGGGTTGTCTGCCCCTCTGCTTAGTTACTCCACTGATGGTAAGTGCCGCACTGGGTTGTCTGCACCTCTGCCTAGTTACTCCAGTGATGGTAAGTGCCGCACTGGGTTGTCTGCCCCTCTGCTTAGTTACTCCAGTGATGGTAAGTGCCGCACTGGGTTGTCTGCCCTCTGCCTAGTTACTCCACTGATGGTAAGTGCCGCACTGGGTTTTCTGCCCTCCTTAGTTACTCCAGTGATGGTAAGTGCCACTGGGTTGTCTGTCTGCTTAGTTACTCCACTGATGGTAAGCTCCGCACTGGGTTGTCTGCCCCTCTGCCTAGTTACTCTACTGATGGTAAGTGCCGCACTGGGTTGTTTGCCCTCTGCCTAGTTACTCCAGTGATGGTAAGTGCCGCACTGGGTTGTCTTCCCCTCTGTAGTTACTCCACTGATGGTAAGTGCCGCACTGGGTTGTCTGCCCCTCTGCCTAGTTACTCCACTGATGGTAAGTGCCGCACTGGGTTGTCTGCCCCTCTGCTTAGTTACTCCACTGATGGTAAGTGCCGCACTGGGTTGACTCCCTGCCTAGTTACTCCAGTGATGGTAAGTGCCGCACTGGGTTGTCTTATCTCTGCCTAGTTACTCCAGTGATGGTAAGTGCCGCACTGGGTTGTCTGCCCCTCTGCTTAGTTACTCCACTGATGGTAAGTGCCGCACTGGGTTGTCTGCCCTCTGCCTAGTTACTCCATGATGGTAAGTGCCGCACTGGGTTGTCCCCCTCTCCCTAGTTACTCAAGTGATGGTAAGTGCCACACTGGGTTGTTTGCCCCTCTGCCTAGTTACTCCAGTGATGGTAAGTGCCGCACTGGGCTGTCTCCCCTCTGCTTAGTTACTCCACTGATGGTAAGTGCCGCACTGGGTTGTCTGTCCCTCTGCTTAGTTACTCCACTGATCATAAGTGCCGCACTGGGTTGTCTGCCCCTCGGCTTAGTTACTCCAGTGATGGTAAGTGCCGCACTGGGTTGTCTGCCCCTCTGCTAGTTACTCCAGTGATGGTAAGTGCCGCACTGGGTTGTTGCCCTCTGCCTAGTTACTCCACTGATGGTATGTGCCGCACTGGGTTTTCTGCCCCTCTGCTTAGTTACTCCAGTGATGGTAAGTGCCGCACTGGGTCTGCCCCTCTGCTTAGTTACTCCACTGATTGTAAGTGCCGCACTGGGTCGTCTGCCCCTCTGCCTAGTTACTCCACTGATGATAAGTGCACAGTGTTGTCTGCCCCTCTGCCTAGTTACTCCACTGATGGTAAGTGCCGCACTGGGTTGTCTGCCCCTCTGCTTAGTTACTCCAGTGATGGTAAGTGCCGCACTGGGCTGTCTCCCCTCTGCCTAGTTACTCCACTGATGGTAAGTGCCGCACTGGGTTGTCTGCCCCTCTGCTTAGTTACTCCACTGATGGTAAGTGCCGCACTGGGTTGTCTGCCCCTCTGCCTAGTTACTCCAGTGATGGTAAGTGCCGCACTGGGTAGTTTGCCCCTCTGCCTAGTTACTCCAGTGATGGTAAGTGCCGCACTGGGTTGTCTGCCCCTCTGCTTAGTTACTCCACTGATGGTAAGTGCCGCCCTGGGTTGTCTGCCCCTCTGCTTATTACTCTACTGATGGTAAGTGCAGCACTGGGTTGTCTCCCTTTGCCTAGTTACTCCAGTGATGGTAAGTGCCGCACTGGGCTGTCTGCCCCTCTGCCTAGTTACTCCAGTGATGGTAAGTGCTTCACAGGGTTGTCTGCCCTCTGCTTAGTTACTCCACTGATGGTTAGTGCCGCACTGGGTTGTCTGCCCCTCTGCCTAATTACTCCATAATGGTAAGTGCCGCACTGGGTTGTCTGCCCCTCTACTTAGTTACTCCACTGATCGTTAGTGCCGCACTGGGTTGTCTGCCCCTCTGCCTAGTTACTCCAGTGATTGTAAGTGCCGCACTGGGTTGTCTGCCCCTCTGCCTAGTTACTCCACTGATGATAAGTGCCGCACAGTGTTGTCTGCCCCTCTGCCTAGTTACTCCACTGATGGTAAGTGCCGCACTGGGTTGTCTGCCCCTCTGCTTAGTTACTCCAGTGATGGTAAGTGCCGCACTGGGCTGTCTGCCCCTCTGCCTAGTTACTCCAGTGATTGTAAGTGCCGCACTGGGTTGTCTGCCCATCTGCCTAGTTACTCCACTGATGATAAGTGCCGCAAAGGGTTGTCTGCCCTCTGCCTAGTTACTCCACTGATGGTAAGTGCCGCACTGGGTTGTCTGCCCCTCTGCTTAGTTACTCCAGTGATGGTAAGTGCCGCACTGGGCTGTCTCCCCTCTGCCTAGTTACTCCACTGATGGTAAGTGCCGCACTGGGTTGTCTGCCCCTCTGCTTAGTTAATCAACTGATGGTAAGTGCCGCACTGGGTTGTCTGCCCCTCTGCTTAGTTACTCCAGTGATGGTAAGTGCCGCACTGGGTTGTCTGCCCCTCTGCCTAGTTACTCCAGTGATGGTAAGCGCCGCACTGGGTTGTCTCCTCTGTCTAATTACTCCAGTGATGGTAAGTGCCGCACTGGGTTGTCTGCCCCTCTGCTTAGTTACTCCAGTGGTAAGTGCCGCACTGGGTTGTATGCCCCTCTGCTTAGTTACTCCAGTGATGGTAAGTGCCGCACTGGGTTGTCTGCCTCTCTGCTTAGTTACTCCAGTGATGGTAAGTGCCGCAATGGGTTGTCTGCCCCTCTGCTTAGTTACTCCACTGATGATAAGTGCCGCACTGGGTTGTCTGCCCCTCTGCCTAGTTACTCCACTGATGGTAAGTGCCGCACTGGGTTGTCTGCCCCTCTGCTTAGTTACTCCAGTGATGGTAAGTGCCGCACTGGGCTGTCTCCCCTCTGCCTAATTACTCCACTGATGGTAAGTGTCGCACTGGGTTGTCTGCCCCTCTGCTTAGTTACTCCACTGATGGTAAGTGCCGCACTGGGTTTTCTGCCCCTCTGCCTAGTTACTCCAGTGATCGTAAGTGCCGCACTGGGTTGTTTACCCCTCTGCTAGTTACTCCACTGATGGTATGTGCCGCACTGGGTTTCTGCCCTCTGCTTAGTTACTCCAGTGATGGTAAGTGCCGCACTGGGTTGTCTGCCCCTCTGCCTAGTTACTCCACTGATTGTAAGTGCCGCACTGGGTTGTCTGCCCCTCTGCCTTTTTACTCCACTGATGATAAGTGCCGCACAGTGTTGTCTGCCCCTCTGCCTAGTTACTCCACTGATGGTAAGTGCCGCACTGGGTTGTCTGCCCCTCTGCTTAGTTACTCCAGTGACGGTAAGTGCCGCACTGGGCTGTCTCCCTGCCTAGTTACTCCACAGATGGTAAGTGCCGCACTGGGTTGTCTGCCCCTCTGCTTAGTTACTCCACTGATGGTAAGTGCCGCACTGGGTTGTCTGCCCTCTGCTTAGTTACTCCAGTGATGGTAAGTGCCGCACTGGGTTGTCTGCCCCTCTGCCTAGTTACTCCACTGATGGTATGTGCCGCACTGGGTTGTCTGCCCCTGCTTAGTTACTCCAGTGATGGTAAGTGCCGCACTGGGTTGTCTGCACCTCTGCCTAGTTACTCCAGTGATAGTAAGTGCCGCACTGGGTTGTCTGCCCCTCTGCTTAGTTACTCCAGTGATGGTAAGTGCCGCACTGGGTTGTTTGCCCTCTCTAGTTACTCCACTGATGGTAAGTGCCGCACTGGGTTTTCTGCCCCTCTGCTTAGTTACTCCAGTGATGGTAAGTGCCGCACTGGGTTGTCTGCCCCTCTGCTTAGTTACTCCACTGATGGTAAGCTCCGCACTGGGTTGTCTGCCCCTCTGCCTAGTTACTCTACTGATGGTAAGTGCCGCACTGGGTTGTTTGCCCCTCTGCCTAGTTACTCCAGTGATGGTAAGTGCCGCACTGGGTTGTCTTCCCCTCTGCTTAGTTACTCAACTGATGGTAAGTGCCGCACTGGGTTGTCTGCCCCTCTGCTTAGTTACTCCACTGATGGTAAGTGCCGCACTGGGTTGTCTGCCCCTCTGCTTATTACTCTACTGATGGTAAGTGCCGCACTGGGTTGACTCCCATTTGCCTAGTTACTCCAGTGATGGTAAGTGCCGCACTGGGTTGTCTGCCCTCTGCCTAGTTACTCCAGTGATGGTAAGTGCCGCACTGGGTTGTCTGCCCCTCTGCTTAGTTACTCCACTGATGGTAAGTGCCGCACTGGGTTGTCTGCCCCTCTGCCTAGTTACTCCATGATGGTAAGTGCCGCACTGGGTTGTCTCCCACTCTGCCTAGTTACTCAAGTGATGGTAAGGCCACACTGGGTTGTCTGCCCCTCTGCCTAGTTACTCCAGTGATGGTAAGTGCCGCATTGGGTTGTCTGCCCCTCTGCTTAGTTACTCCAGTGATGGTAAGTGCCGCACTGGGCTGTCTCCCCCTCTGCTTAGTTACTCCACTGATGGTAAGTGCCGCACTGGGTTGTCTGTCCCTCTGCTTAGTTACTCCACTGATGGTAAGTGCCGCACTGGGTTGTCTGCCCTCGGCTTAGTTACTCCAGTGATGGTAAGTGCCGCACTGGGTTGTCTGCCCTCTGCCTAGTTACTCCAGTGGTAAGTGCCGCACTGGGTTGTTTACCTCTGCCTAGTTACTCCACTGATGGTAAGTGCCGCACTGGGTTTTCTGCCCTCTGCTTAGTTACTCCAGTGATGGTAAGTGCCGCACTGGGTTGTCTGCCCTCTGCTAGTTACTCCACTGATGGTAAGTGCCGCACTGGGTTGTCTGCCCCTCTGCCTAGTTACTCCACTGATGATAAGTGCCGCACAGTGTTGTCTGCCCCTCTGCCTAGTTACTCCAGTGATGGTAAGTGCCGCACTGGGTTGTCTGCCCCTCTGCTTAGTTACTCCAGTGATGGTAAGTGCCGCACTGGGCTGTCTCCCCTCTGCCTAGTTACTCCACTGATGGTAAGTGCCGCACTGGGTTGTCTGCCCCTCTGCTAGTTACTCCACTGATGGTAAGTGCCGCACTGGGTTGTCTGCCCCTCTGCCTAGTTACTCCAGTGATGGTAAGTGCCGCACTGGGTTGTTGCCCCTCTGCCTAGTTACTCCAGTGATGGTAAGTGCCGCACTGGGTTGTCTGCCCCTCTGCTAGTTACTCCACTGATGGTAAGTGCCGCCCTGGGTTGTCTGCCCCTCTGCTTATTACTCTACTGATGGTAAGTGCAGCACTGGGTTGTCTCCACTTGCCTAGTTACTCCAGTGATGGTAAGTGCCGCACTGGGCTGTCTGCCCCTCTGCCTAGTTACTCCAGTGATGGTAAGTGCTTCACAGGGTTGTCTGCCCCTCTGCTTAGTTACTCCACTGATGGTTAGTGCCGCACTGGGTTGTCTGCCCCTCTGCCTAGTTACTCCATAATGGTAAATGCCGCACTGGGTTGTCTGCCCCTCTACTTAGTTACTCCACTGATCGTTAGTGCCGCACTGGGTTGTCTGCCTCTGCCTAGTTACTCCAGTGATTGTAAGTGCCGCACTGGGTCGTCTGCCCCTCTGCCTAGTTACTCCACTGATGATAAGTGCCGCACAGTGTCTGCCCCTCTGCCTAGTTACTCCACTGATGGTAAGTGCCGCACTGGGTTGTCTGCCCTCTGCTTAGTTACTCCAGTGATGGTAAGTGCCGCACTGGGCTGTCTGCCCCTCTGCCTAGTTACTCCAGTGATTGTAAGTGCCGCACTGGGTTGTCTGCCCATCTGCCTAGTTACTCCACTGATGATAAGTGCCGCAAAGTGTTGTCTGCCCCTCTGCCTAGTTACTCCACTGATGGTAAGTGCCGCACTGGGTTGTCTGCCCCTCTGCTTAGTTACTCCAGTGATGGTAAGTGCCGCACTGGGCTGTCTCCCCCTCTGCCTAGTTACTCCACTGATGGTAAGTGCCGCACTGGGTTGTCTGCCCCTCTGCCTAGTTACTCCAGTGATGGTAAGTGCCGCATTGGGTTGTGCCCTCTGCATAGTTACTCCAGTGATGATAAGTGCCGCACTGGGTTGTCTGCCCCTCTGCTTAGTTACTCCACTGATGGTAAGTGCCGCACTGGGTTGTCTGCCCCTCTGCTTAGTTACTCCAGTGATGGTAAGTGCCGCACTGGGTTGTCTGCCCCTCTGCTTAGTTACTCCAGTGATGGTAAGTGCCGCACTGGGTTGTCTGCCCCTCTGCCTAGTTACTCCATGATGGTAAGTGCCGCACTGGGTTGTCTCCCCTCTCCCTAGTTACTCAAGTGATGGTAAGTGCCACACTGGGTTGTTTGCCCCTCTGCCTAGTTACTCCAGTGATGGTAAGTGCCGCATGGGTTGTCTGCCCCTCTGCTTAGTTACTCCAGTGATGGTAAGTGCCGCACTGGGCTGTCTCCCTCCTGCCTAGTTACTCCACTGATGGTAAGTGCCGCACTGGGTTGTCTGCCCTCTGCTTAGTTACTCCACTGATCGTAAGTGCCGCACTGGGTTGTCTGCCCCTCGGCTTAGTTACTCCAGTGATGGTAAGTGCCGCACTGGGTTGTCTGCCCCTCTGCCTAGTTACTCCAGTGATGGTAAGTGCCGCACTGGGTTGTTTACCCCTCTGCCTAGTTACTCCACTGATGGTATGTGCCGCACTGGGTTTCTGCCCTCTGCTTAGTTACTCCAGTGATGGTAAGTGCCGCACTGGGTTGTCTGCCCCTCTGCCTAGTTACTCCACTGATTGTAAGTGCCGCACTGGGTCGTCTGCCCCTCTGCCTAGTTACTCCACTGATGATAAGTGCCGCAAAGTGTTGTCTGCCCCTCTGCCTAGTTACTCCACTGATGGTAAGTGCCGCACTGGGTTGTCTGCCCCTCTGCTTAGTTACTCCAGTGATGGTAAGTGCCGCACTGGGCTGTCTCCCCTCTGCCTAGTTACTCCACTGATGGTAAGTGCCGCACTGGGTTGTCTGCCCCTCTGCTTAGTTACTCCACTGATGGTAAGTGCCGCACTGGGTTGTCTGCCCCTCTGCCTAGTTACTCCAGTGATGGTAAGTGCCGCACTGGGTTGTTTGCCCCTCTGCCTAGTTACTCCAGTGATGGTAAGTGCCGCACTGGGTTGTCTTCCCTCTGCTTAGTTACTCCACTGATGGTAAGTGCCGCACTGGGTTGTCTGCCCCTCTGCTTAGTTACTCCACTGATGGTAAGTGCCGCACTGGGTTGTCTGCCCCTCTGCTTATTACTCTACTGATGGTAAGTGCAGCACTGGATTGTCTCCACTTTGCCTAGTTACTCCAGTGATGGTAAGTGCCGCACTGGGCTGTCTGCCCTCTGCCTAGTTACTCCAGTGATGGTAAGTGCTTCACAGGGTTGTCTGCCCTCTGCTTAGTTACTCCACTGATGGTTAGTGCCGCACTGGGTTGTCTGCCCCTCTGCCTAGTTACTCCAAAATGGTAAGTACTGGGTTGTCTGCCCCTCTGCTTAGTTACTCCACTGATGGTAAGTGCCGCACTGGGTTGTCTGCCCCTCTGCCTAATTACTCCATGATGGTAAGTGCCGCACTGGGTTGTCTGCCCCTCTGCTTAGTTACTCCACTGATGGTAAGTGCCGCACTGGGTTGTCTGCCCCTCTGCTTAGTTACTCCAGTTATGATAAGTGCCGCACTGGATTGTCTGCCCCTCTGCTTAGTTACTCCAGTGATGGTAAGTGCCGCACTGGGTTGTCTGCCCTCTGCCTAGTTACTCCAGTGATTGTAAGTGCCGCACTGGGTTGTCTGCCCCTCTGCCTAGTTACTCCACTGATGATAAGTGCCGCACTGGGTTGTCTGCCCCTCTGCCTAGTTACTCCACTGATGGTAAGTGCCGCACTGGGTTGTCTGCCCCTCTGCTTAGTTACTCCAGTGATGGTAAGTGCCGCACTGGGCTGTCTCCCCTCTGCCTAGTTACTCCACTGATGGTAAGTGCCGCACTGGGTAGTTTGCCCCTCTGCCTAGTTACTCCAGTGATGGTAAGTGCCGCATTGGGTTGTCTGCCCCTCTGCTTAGTTACTCCACTGATGGTAAGTGCCGCACTGGGTTGTCTGCCCCTCTGCCTAGTTACTCCAGTGATGGTAAGTGCCGCACTGGGTTGTTTGCCTCTGCCTAGTTACTCCAGTGATGGTAAGTGCCGCACTGGGTTGTCTGCCCTCTGCTAGTTACTCTACTGATGGTAAGTGCCGCACTGGGTTGTCTGCCCCTCTGCTTAGTTACTCCACTGATGGTAAGTGCCGCACTGGGTTGTCTGCCCCTCTGCTTAGTTACTCTACTGATGGTAAGTGCCAGCACTGGGTTGTCTCCCTCTTTGCCTAGTTACTCCAGTGATGGTAAGTGCCGCACTGGGCTGTCTGCCCCTCTGCCGAGTTACTCCAGTGATGGTAAGTGCTTCTGGGGTTGTCTGCCCCTCTGCTTAGTTACTCCACTGATGGTAAGTGCCGCACTGGGTTGTCTGTCCCTCTGCTTAGTTACTCCACTGATCGTAAGTGCCGCACTGGGTTGTCTGCCCTCGGCTTAGTTACTCCAGTGATGGTAAGTGCCGCACTGTGTTGTCTGCCCCTCTGCCTAGTTACTCCACTGATGGTATGTGCCGCACTGGGTTTTCTGCCCCTCTGCTTAGTTACTCCAGTGATGGTAAGTGCCGCACTGGGTT
Organism: Bulinus truncatus; assembly: GCA_021962125.1. Lineage (NCBI taxonomy): Eukaryota > Metazoa > Mollusca > Gastropoda > Planorbidae > Bulinus > Bulinus truncatus. The sequence continues at coordinate 10,304,331 of JAGDYQ010000014.1, read as the reverse complement.
GTCTGCCCCTCTGCCTAGTTACTCCACTGATGGTAAGTGCCGCACTGGGTTGTCTGCCCCTCTGCCTAGTTACTCCACTGATGGTAAGTGCCGCACTGGGTTGTCTGCCCTCTGCTTAGTTACTCCACTGATGGTAAGTGCCGCACTGGGTTGTCTCCCACTCTCCCTAGTTACTCAGTGATGGTAAGTGCCACACTGGGTTGTCTGGCCCTCTGCCTAGTTACTCCATGATGGTAAGTGCCGCACTGGGTTGTCTGCCCCTCTGCTTAGTTACTCCACTGATGGTAAGTGCCGCAATGGGTTGTCTGCCCCTCTGCTTAGTTACTCTACTGATGGTAAGTGCCGCACTGGGTTGTCTGCCCCTCTGCCTAGTTACTCCACTGATGGTAAGTGCCGCACTGGGTTGTCTGCCCTCTGCTTAGTTACTCCAGTGATGGTAAGTGCCGCACTGGGTTGTCTCCCCTCTGCCTAGTTACTCCACTGATGGTAAGTGCCGCACTGGGTTGTCTGCCTCTGCCTAGTTACTCCATTGATGGTAAGTGCCGCATTGGTATGTCTGCCCTCTGCATAAGTACTCCAGTGATGATAAGTGCCGCACTGGGTTGTCTGCCCCTCTGCTTAGTTACTCCACTGATGGTAAGTGCCGCACTGGGTTGTCTGCCCCTCTGCTTAGTTACTCTACTGATGGTAAGTGCAGCACTGGGTTGTCTCCCACTTTGCCTAGTTACTCCAGTGATGGTAAGTGCCGCACTGGGCTGTCCCCTCTGCCTAGTTACTCCAGTGATGGTAAGTGCTTCACAGGGTTGTCTGCCCTATGCTTAGTTACTCCACTGATGGTTAGTGCCGCACTGGGTTGTCTGCCCCTCTGCCTAGTACTCCATAATGATGGTAAGTGCCGCACTGGGTTGTCTGCCCCTCTGCTTAGTTACTCCACTGATGGTAAGTGCCGCACTGGGTTGTCTGCCCCTCTGTCTAATTACTCCATGATGGTAAGTGCCGCACTGGGTTGTCTGCCCCTCTGCTTAGTTACTCCACTGATGGTAAGTGCCGCACTGGGTTGTCTGCCCCTCTGCTAGTTACTCCAGTTATGATAAGTGCCGCACTGGATTGTCTGCCCCTCTGCTTAGTTACTCCAGTGATGGTAAGTACTGGGTTGTCTGCCCCTCTGCCTAGTTACTCCAGTGATGGTAAGTGCCGCACTGGGTTGTCTGCCCCTCTGCCTAGTTACTCCACTGATGGTAAGTGCCGCACTGGGTTGTCTGCCCCTCTGCCTAGTTACTCCACTGATGGTAAGTGCCGCACTGGGTTGTCTGCCCCTCTGCTTAGTTACTCCAGTGATGGTAAGTGCCGCACTGGGCTGTCTCCCCTCTGCCTAGTTACTCCACTGATGGTAAGTGCCGCACTGGGTTGTCTGCCCCTCTGCCTAGTTACTCCAGTGATGGTAAGTGCCGCATTGGGTTGTCTGCCCCTCTGCATAGTTACTCCAGTGATGGTAAGTGCCGCACTGGGTTGTCTGCCCCTCTGCTTAGTTACTACAGTGATTGTAAGTGCCGCACTGGGTTGTTTGGCCCTCTGCCTAGTTACTCCATGATGGTAAGTGCCGCACTATTGTCTGCCCCTCTGCTTAGTTACTCCACTGATGGTAAGTGCCGAACTGGGTTATCTGCCCCTCTGCTTAGTTACTCCACTGATGGTAAGTGCCGCACTGGGTTGTCTCCCCTCTCCCTAGTTACTCAAGTGATGGTAAGTGCCACACTGGGTTGTTTGCCCCTCTGCCTAGTTACTCCAGTGATGGTAAGTGCCGCATTGGGTTGTCTGCCCCTCTGCCTAGTTACTCCAGTGATGGTAAGTGCCGCACTGGGTTGTCTGCCCCTCTGCTTAGTTACTCCAGTGATGGTAAGTGCCGCACTGGGTTGTCTGCCCCTCTGCCTAGTTACTCCAGTGATGGTAAGTGCCGCACTGGGTTGTCTGCCCCTCTGCCTTGTTACTCCACTGATGGTAAGTGCCACTGGGTTGTCTGCCCCTCTGCCTAGTTACTCCACTGATGGTAAGTGCCGCACTGGGTTATCTGCCCTCTGCTTAGTTACTCCAGTGATGGTAAGTGCCGCACTGGGCTGTCTCCCCTCTGCCTAGTTACTCCACTGATGGTAAGTGCCGCACTGGGTTGTCTGTCCCTCTGCTTAGTTACTCCACTGATCGTAAGTGCCGCACTGGGTTGTCTGCCCCTCGGCTTAGTTACTCCAGTGATGGTAAGTGCCGCACTGGGTTGTCTGCCCCTCTGCCTAGTTACTCCAGTGATGGTAAGTGCCGCACTGGGTTGTCTGCCCCTCTGCCTAGTTACTCCACTGATGGTATGTGCCGCACTGGGTTGTCTGCCCCTCTGCCTAGTTACTCCACTGATGGTAAGTGCCGCACTGGGTTGTCTGCCCCTCTGCCTAGTTACTCCACTGATGGTAAGTGCCGCACTGTGTTGTCTGCCCCTCTGCCTAGTTACTCCACTGATGGTAAGTGCCGCACTGGGTTGTCTGCCCCTCTGCTTAGTTACTCCACTGATGGTAAGTGCCGCACTGGGTTGTCTCCCCTCTGCCTAGTTACTCAAGTGATGGTAAGTGCCACACTGGGTTGTCTGGCCCTCTGCCTAGTTACTCCATGATGGTAAGTGCCGCACTGGGTTGTCTGCCCTCTGCTTAGTTACTCCACTGATGGTCAGTGCCGCAATGGGTTATCTGCCCTCTGCTTAGTTACTCTACTGATGGTAAGTGCCGCACTGGGTTGTCTGCCCCTCTGCTTAGTTACTCCAGTGATGGTAAGTGCCGCACTGGGCTGTCTCCCCTTTGCTAGTTACTCCACTGATGGTAAGTGCCGCACTGGGTTGTCTGCCCCTCTGCCTAGTTACTCCAGTGATGGTAAGTGCCGCATTGGGTTGTCTGCCCTCTGCATAGTTACTCCAGTGATGATAAGTGCCGCACTGGGTTGTCTGCCCCTCTGCTTAGTTACTCCAGTGATGGTAAGTGCCGCACTGGGTTGTCTGCCCTCTGCTTAGTTACTCCAGTGATGGTAAGTGCCGCACTGGGTTGTTTGCCCTCTGTATAGTTACTCCACTGATGGTTAGTGCCGCACTGGGTTGTCTGCCCCTCTGCCTAATTACTCCATGATGGTAAGTGCCGCACTGGGTTGTCTGCCCCTCTGCTTAGTTACTCCACTGATGGTTAGTGCCGCACTGGGTTGTCTGCCCCTCTGCCTAGTTACTCCATGATGGTAAGTGCCGCACTGGGTTGTCTGCCCCTCTGCTTAGTTACTCCACTGATGGTAAGTGCCGCACTGGGTTGTCTGCCCCTCTGCTTAGTTACTCCAGTTATGATAAGTGCCGCACTGGATTGTCTGCCCCTCTGCTTAGTTACTCCAGTGATGGTAAGTGCCGCACTGGGTTGTCTGCCCTACTGCCTAGTTACTCCAGTGATTGTAAGTGCCGCACTGGGTTGTCTGCCCCTCTGCCTAGTTACTCCACTGATGATAAGTGCCGCAAGGGTTGTCTGCCCCTCTGCCTAGTTACTCCAGTGATGGTAAGTGCCGCACTGGGTTGTCTGCCTCTGCATAGTTTATCCAGTGATGGTAAGTGCCGCACTGGGTTGTCTGCCCTCTGCTTAGTTACTCCAGTGATGGTAAGTGCCGCACTGGGTTGTCTGCCCCTCTGCCTAGTTTTTACAGTGATGGTAAGTGCCGCACTGGGTTGTCTGCCCCTCTGCTTAGTTTTTCCAGTGATGGTAAGTGCCGCACTGGGTTGTCTGCCCCTCTGCCTAGTTACTCCACTGATGGTAAGTGCAGCACAGAGTTGTCTGCACCTCTGCCTAGTTACTCCACTGATGGTAAGTGCCGCACGGGTTGTCTGCCCCTCTGCCTAGTTACTCCAGTGATGGTAAGTGCCGCACTGGGATTTCTGCCCCTCTGCTTAGTTACTACAGTGATGGTAAGTGCCGCACTGGGTTGTCTGGCCCTCTGCCAAGTTACTCCATGATGGTAAGTGCCTCACTGGGTTGTCTGCACCTCTTAGTTACTCCACTGATGGTAAGTGCCGCACGGGGTTGTCTGCCCCTCTGCTTAGTTACTCCAGTGATGGTAAGTGCCGCACTGGGTTGTTGCCCCTCTGTATAGTTACTCCAGTGATGGTAAGTGCCACCCTGGGTTGTCTGCCCCTCTGCTTAGTTACTCCAGTGATGGTAAAAGCCGCACTGAGTTTTCTGCCCCTCTGTTAGTTACTCCAGTGATGGTAAGTGCCGCACTGGGTTGTCTGCCCTCTGCCTAGTTACTCTATGATGGAAAGTGCCGCACTGGGTTGTCTGCCCCTCTGCTTAGTTACTCCACTGATGGTAAGTGCCGCACTGGGTTGTCTGCCCCTCTGCTTAGTTACTCCACTGATGGTAAGTGCCGCACTGGGTTGTCTGCCCCTCGGCTTAGTTACTCCAGTGATGGTAAGTGCCGCACTGGGTTGTCTGGCCCTCTGCCTAGTTACTCCATGATGGTAAGTGCCGCACTGGGTTGTCTGCCCCTCTGCTTAGTTACTCCACTGATGGTCAGTGCCGCAATGGGTTATCTGCCCCTCTGCTTAGTTACTCTACTGATGGTAAGTGCCGCACTGGGTTGTCTGCCCCTCTGCCTAGTTACTCCAGTGATGGTAAGTGCCGCAATGGGTTGTCTGCCCCTCTGCTTAGTTACTCTACTGATGGTAAGTGCTGCACTGGGTTGTCTACCACTCTGCCTAGTTACTCCAGTGATGGTAAGTGCCGCACTGGGTTGTCTGCCCTCTCTGCCTAGTTACTCCAGTGATGGTAAGTATCGCACTGGGTTGTCTGCCCCTCTGCTTAGTTACTCCAGTGATGGTAAGTGCCGCACTGGGTTGTCTGTCCCTCTGCCTAGTTACTCCAGTGATGGTAAGTGCCGCACTGGGTTGTCTCCCCCCTCTGCCTAGTTACTCCAGTGATGGTAAGTGCCGCACTGGGTTGTCTGCCCCTCTGCCTTGTTACTCCATGATGGTAAGTGCCGCACTGGGTTGTCTGCCCCTCTGCTTAGTTACTCCACTGATGGTAAGTACCGCACTGGGTTGTCTCCCTCTGTCTAGTTACTCCAGTGATGGTAAGTGCACTGGGTTGTTTGCCCCTTTGTCTAGTTACTCCAGTGATGGTAAGTGCCGCACTTGGCTGTCTGCCCCTCTGCCTAGTTACTCCAGTGATGGTAAGTGCCGCACTGGGTTGTTTGCCCCTCTGCCTAGTTACTCCACTGATGGTAAGTGCCGCACTGGGTTGTCTGCCCCTCTGCTTAGTTACTCCAGTGATGGTAAGTGCAGCACTGGGCTGTCTCCCCTCTGCCTAGTTACTCCACTGATGGTAAGTGCCGCACTGGGTTGTCTGCCCCTCTGCCTAGTTACTCCAGTGATGGTAAGTGCCGCATTGGGTTGTCTGCCCTCTGCATAATTACTCCAGTGATGATAAGTGCCGCACTGGGTTGTCTGCCCCTCTGCTTAGTTACTCCAGTGATGGTAAGTGCCGCACTGGGTTGTCTGCCCCTCTGCTTAGTTACTCCAGTGATGGTAAGTGCCGCACTGGGTTGTTGCCCTCTGTATAGTTACTCCACTGATGGTTAGTGCCGCACTGGGTTGTCTGCCCCTCTGCCTAGTTACTCCATAATGGTAAGTGCCGCACTGGGTTGTCTGCCCCTCTGCTTAGTTACTCCACTGATGGTTAGTGCCGCACTGGGTTGTCTGCCTCTGCCTAGTTACTCCATGATGGTAAGCCGCACTGGGTTGTCTGCCCCTCTGCTTAGTTACTCCACTGATGGTAAGTGCCGCACTGGGTTGTCTGCCCCTCTGCTTAGTTACTCCAGTTATGATAAGTGCCGCACTGGATTGTCTGCCCCTCTGCTTAGTTACTCCAGTGATGGTAAGTGCCGCACTGGGTTGTCTGCTACTGCCTAGTTACTCCAGTGATTGTAAGTGCCGCACTGGGTTGTCTGCCCTCTGCCTAGTTACTCCACTGATGATAAGTGCCGCAAAGGGTTGTCTGCCCCTCTGCCTAGTTACTCCAGTGATGGTAAGTGCCGCATTGGGTTGTCTGCCCCTCTGCATAGTTTATCCAGTGATGATAAGTGCCGCACTGGGTTGTCTGCCCCTCTGCTTAGTTACTCCAGTGATGGTAAGTGCCACTGGGTTGTCTGCCCTCTGCCTAGTTTTTCCAGTGATGGTAAGTGCCGCACTGGGTTGTCTGCCCTCTGCTTAGTTTTTCCAGTGATGGTAAGTGCCGCACTGGGTTGTCTGCCCCTCTGCCTAGTTACTCCACTGATGGTAAGTGCCACAGGGTTGTCTGCACCTCTGCCTAGTTACTCCACTGATGGTAAGTGCCGCACGGGTTGTCTGCCCCTCTGCCTAGTTACTCCAGTGATGTTAAGTGCCGCACTGGGATTTCTGCCCCTCTGCTTAGTTACTACAGTGATGGTAAGTGCCGCACTGGGTTGTCTGGCCCTCTGCCAAGTTACTCCATGATGGTAAGTGCCTCACTGGGTTGTCTGCCCCTCTGCTTAGTTACTCCACTGATGGTAAGTGCCAAACTGGGTTGTCTGCCCCTCTGCTTAGTTACTCCAGTGATGGTAAATGCCGCACTGGGTTGTTTGCCCCTCTGTATAGTTACTCCAGTGGGTAAGTGCCACCCTGGGTTGTCTGCCCCTCTGCTTAGTTACACCAGTGATGGTAAGCCGCACTGGGTTTTCTGCCCCTCTTCTTAGTTACTCCAGTGATGGTAAGTGCCGCACTGGGTTGTCTGCCCTCTGCCTAGTTACTCCATGATGGAAAGTGCCGCACTGGGTTGTCTGCCCCTCTGCTTAGTTACTCCACTGATGGTAAGTGCCGCACTGGGTTGTCTGCCCCTCTGCTTAGTTACTCCACTGATGGTAAGTGCCGCACTGGGTTGTCTGCCCCTCTGCTTAGTTACTCAGTGGTAAGTGCCGCACTGGGTTGTCTGGCCCTCTGCCTAGTTACTCCATGATGGTAAGTGCCGCACTGGGTTGTCTGCCCCTCTGCTTAGTTACTCCACTGATGGTCAGTGCCGCAATGGGTTATCTGCCCCTCTGCTTAGTTACTCTACTGATGGTAAGTGCCGCACTGGGTTGTCTGCCCCTCTGCCTAGTTACTCCAGTGATGGTAAGTGCCGCAATGGGTTGTCTGCCCCTCTGCTTAGTTACTCTACTGATGGTAAGTGCTGCACTGGGTTGTCTCCCACTCTGCCTAGTTACTCCAGTGATGGTAAGTGCCGCACTGGGTTGTCTGCCCTCTCTGCTAGTTACTCCAGTGATGGTAAGTGTCGCACTGGGTTGTCTGCCCCTCTGCTTAGTTACTCCAGTGATGGTAAGTGCCGCACTGGGTTGTCTGTCCCTCTGCCTAGTTACTCCAGTGATGGTAAGTGCCGCACTGGGTTGTCTCCCCTCTGCCTAGTTACTCCAGTGATGGTAAGTGCCGCACTGGGTTGTCTGCCCCTCTGCCTAGTTACTCCATGATGGTAAGTGCCGCACTGGGTTGTCTGCCCCTCTGCTTAGTTACTCACTGATGGTAAGTACCGCACTGGGTTGTCTCCCACTCTGTCTAGTTACTCCAGTGATGGTAAGTGCCGCACTGGGTTGTTTGCCCCTTTGTCTAGTTACTCCAGTGATGGTAAGTGTAGTATGCTCACTGTGGTCCTAGTCCTAGGGCAGTGGTCCCCAACCTTTTTCTCGCCGCGGACCGGTCGACGTTTGATAATTTCACAGCGGCCCAGGGGAGGGTGGACTTTGATTTTTTTTTATATTTTAGATTATTTTGATTTTCAATGCCGGTACCGGTCGGTGGCCCGGAGTTGGGGACCACTGTTCTAAGACATCACAAACATACTATGATCGATATGTTACGGTCGGTCGGTGTTGGTCAGATATTGGCCGGTCATTGTGTGGCCGGGTGCGATTGGCTGAAGTAGAAGTGACGATGTCAGATGTGAACAGCATCTTAAGAAAGAGAAAACACGAATTACGAACCTTTTGAGTGTGGATATGGGAAACATTAAAATTAATAGTTTTAATTATCTCAATCAGTATAAAAAGAACTACAAATGTCGACTAAATATGTTTATTTAAAATATGAATTATAAGCAGTGCCAGTGGTCAATCTGTTTGTAATAAATTAAACTTTAATGTTTTAGAACACTCAAACACTTCGAAAAAGATTTCATATGGTACTGTTCACATCGTCACTTCGACTTGGGCAGTTTGCATTGCCTGTATAGTGTATACAAACATTGGCTTTAAGATATATGGAGGGAATGCACATGTACTATAGTAATCATTAGTTCATTGGTTCTAAGATGTAGTATTATCAGGAGTGTTCAGTCTCAAACAACACTAACTTAGACGCCAGCATTGGTCCAGCATTCATTTAGTACAGTACTTCAATTATATAATTAAATACATTTATCAAAATTAATTAGACTGAGACACAAAGTTTACTTAGTGCAAGTTAACCCTTGACCTCGTCCACATATAGTTTCCCAGCCCAGGAGTTTGATGATGCAGTTAATGAATTATTAAAAATAAATTGTTTAGATTAATATATTCATTCATTCAAACTACCATTAACAACTAACCATTTTCTCCACTAAAAGCTTCTGTTTATTTATGGGAAAATTTTGTAACCGATTTTCGAGGCTTTTTTTTTAGTGATAGATTTTTTGAAATTTTGCATACATGTTCTTGCACAATGGCAACGCATGATTCAATCATAAATTTCGCAATTCATTATTTTTTTTTTTAAACAAGTAAAAAAAAAATTCTCATTATACCAATCAAGGAATATAACCGTGTTTCACAATGACGAACGACATCAATAAATGGACTACTTCCCTTGCATTAATAATACTACGTTTCAGATTGAAATCTATGTTTGCACGTAATTACTACGATTAAAATTTATTGCAAAATTAAAAAAAAATATCCATATATATTTTAGAAAACAGTTGTGTTTTATAAACTCTGTTTTAATCGTGTCTAGTATTAATTGTAGACCAAACTATGGCATCTATCTTTCTGATTTTTTTCGCTACTTGCAGTTGTGTACAACTCAACTATTTGCACAAGTATTTGTCTCCACCATTGAAACAGTACATGTACGATCCCTATACTGGCAGGTCGTGGTACATGGCAGTTGCTTGCAGTTCGATAATATAAAATAGATGTAATTAGTTCATTTAATTCTGTATGTTTTGCATGGGGATCATTTTTATAATAATTTCTTTCTCAGACATATATTTATGAAATTAATGCCCTGTTTAGTAAACGTTTTGCTACCACCACATTACGCACATATGTATGTCTCCACTATCCACACATATAAGTCAAAATAAGTTTATTGTGACTGTTCAATGCTTAATAAGAGCCCATTTATTTTTTTTATGAGCAACTATGAAAATAAAATGTTCTTAAAAAATCACACTAATACATGTAGTAGTAATTACACTAAAAATAAAAATTGTATTTATTATTATTATTAATAAATTATTATTTTTTCACTATCACCCATATTTTATCTTAGTCTCACACTTAGTATATCTTTAACAATAATTTTTGTTTAAATTCAAGAGTACATTGTTAAATTAGAAAAATAATTATAATATGTGAATTAATAAATTTAAAAAAAGATGATCACTAATACTTATGGAGCAATTTAATTTAGGGGTAAAATTTGGTATTTTAAAAAAAAATTGGCTTTCTGTAAATGATATCTTAATGAAATAAATAGCTTACAATAAATATCTAATTATTCACTAAAATACCCCCATTTTGTATAGGTTAAAGCCCCATTCAATGCTGTTATATTTAGCAGTTTTATTTTTCTTATTTGAATACTGTATGCCTATAAGTATATACAAATATATATTCATTGGAAAATAATTGTTTCAATTTGAAACACAGTTAAATGGTACTTTTAAAACTTGTTTCTACTTGAGAGTTTACATGGTTTAGAAAAGTGTATTAATTAACTTGAAATAAAACTTCTTCTGATTGCTATTTAAATTATTTTCTGCATTTTTTTCTTTACCTGGAAATAAAATCCTGACTTGTGTTGTTTCCACAAAAAAAAATAATAAAATAATTCACTATAAATCAATTCGCTATAATCATAGTAACAAAATATTGATACACTGCAAAGTCAATATAGGGATAAGTGTAAATATTTATTCAACAATGTTTTCTGCTTTCAAAAGAAAAAAAAAGTATGACAAAATTCAACAAGAACAAAAAAAAATTAGTTCATTTAAAATAACAAACAACTTTCTATCAAAGATTATTTTTTAACCAAGGAATTCAAATATCAACAAAAAGTGTATTATACATGTACATTGATTTCTAGAAACTGAAAATTTTTAAATTTTATTTTCTTAATATATAATTTATTTTTATCATCTTACTAATTTAGGCAGACATAGGAGAAAAAATCTTAATTAATAAAAAATAGAATAAATTCTATCCAGGTTCATATGGTAAAGCATGTGGTCATGGTGTAAGTCCCTGCTATATCTTCTTTGGTACCACTATTGACTTTATAGGATCTAAGAGATTTCATCTCATCCTTACAGGGACTTCACACTCATACATTGCAGTGTCAGCAAACGTACAATGAAATATACAATTTTATCACTGGAATAAATACTCTTTTTTTTACCGGACAATTTTTGTACAATTATGTTATTATCTAAGTCACATGGAAATTTTTTTCTCAATATATACATCAACCAGAGACAAAGCAATCGATAAAATTTTATAAGGAATTTAAGCTACCTTAACAAGTTGTAACAAAAACTGAATTGAAAATACATATATGTATATATTGAAAGTTAACAAATGTGGATTAAATTGAAAGGGCTTAATTAATAAAAAAAAAGTATCCAGGGCCTATACTTATTCTATAACAGCCCTGCCACTGACAATGCTAAAAAATTCATATTATGCTATAAAAATTATAGAAGCTACAAGAAATTTTTTTCTCAGAAATGTGGGTTAGACACTGCACTGTTAGTTATAAAATAAAAATTCTGCTGAAGTAATTACCTAGATCTGTACATTTATAAAGCTGCAGACAAGAAAAATATACATAAAAAGGTATGCAAGCTATTTTCAAGAGCAATTCTAGAGCTGTGGTTGTCAAAGTGAGGGCTAGGGCAAATTTATAATTTTGTTTCTTTTTATGTGGGTCGTAGAGTGTTAAAGTTTGAGGATCATTGAAGGGAAATCCTTCAAATTCTATAAATAATTAAATGGAGATACCAATAAACACAAGCAAACATTAAATTAACAAGAAAAATATAAAAATCATTTGACATGGGGAAGATTTATCAAAATGTTTTTGTTATGATCTGTGGTTGTTTTAGTATATTTTTAGAGCATTTTCGAAAAAAAATGCTCTATTGTCCCCGTTTTGTCTGTCTGTCTGTCCGTCATCACCCTAGATCTCAACAACCATAAGTCCTAGACCCATGATGTATTTATCCTTTTGTAGGTCTTGGCCTGCCATGTGTGCAGCAAAAGTTCATTTCGCAATCTGACCTCTGAGGGCCGTAAAAGGGGGCTTATAAAGTACCGTTTTTTACTATATAAGCTATATTAACAATGGAGCGCCCTAGATCTCAGCAACCATAAGTCCTAGACCCATGATGTATATATTATTTTGTAGGTCTTGGCCTGCCATGTGTACATCAAAAGTGCATTTCGCGATAGGACCTCTGAGGGCCGTAAAAGGGGGCTTATAAAGTACCGTTTTTTACTATATAAGCTATATTAACAATGGAGCGCCCTATATCTCAGCAACCATAAGTCCTAGACCCATGATGTATATATCATTTTGTAGGTCTTGGCCTGCCAAGTGTACGTCAAAAGTCCATTTCGCAATCTGACCTCTCAAAGCCAAAATATAAGAGTTTCTTTTGTACCGTTTTTGCTTATAATTTAAATATAAATAATAAAAGCTAATCAAAGGGGCGTAATCATTATTTATTTTTGTAATAGTTATTCAATATGAATACTTCCATCTCTAAGTTTATCAAAATTCATGCGCGCGGAGCAATATTTATGACTGTAACCCGGAAAAAAAAATACGGATTTTGTCCGGCGAAAATGCTCTAAAATGTCCTTTGTCCAAAACGGAAAAGACTTAAATTGCTTGTTTATAATTGTAGGTACACTCATACCTCGCTAAACGGCGCTCTTTATATGGCATTTCGCTATAACGGCCTTAATCAATTTAGGCACGTTTTTGATTTACGGCCTAAAATGTTTTGCTATATAGGCCAAAAAAAACAAAAAACTTTTTGTACAAAAGTGAAAAAATATTGATAATTTTGGAATATGCACCAAGGCATCCTACTAATTCATCCGAACTATCTGAAGATGTCATGACTGAGTACCTTAAAAAAAATACAACAGCACTGATCCAACCAATGAATAAGGGTGCAATAAAGGCACATTACCTACACCAAACTTTCTGACAACTTAGCATAAGAAAAACCGATGGTGAATCTTCAATTAAAACATTTTGAAAAAACTTTAACATCAATGATACTGTTGACAGCATCAGTGAATGATGGAATTAAAATTGACATCAATGAACCATGTATGGAGAAAAATGTGGCCAGAATGTGTAAAAAGTGCTGATGCAGACAGAAGCGTACCTATAGTGGGGGGAGAGGTCCAAATTCAAAAGTCCCCCCCCCCCCCGGCCTTAGCTTGAGGGGCCCCCAAATATTTTTTTACATTAAATACAAAGTACATTATCTCATGTCATGTTGTCGAATGTCAAAATGCAGGGACCTCCAAACAGGGGCCCTAAAATCCCTAGGTTCGGCACTGGATACAGAAGTTAATTTTCTTCCTCAAATTAGGCAAAATATTTTGGGTCTACTAGAAGATTTCGGCTTGGAAGGTTTGAACGAACGTGATGTGCTTGCTCTACTTGAAGCTGATAGGGAACCTCCTCCTTGAAAACGATCCTGACTCCAGCCGCAGCGCTCAATTTCTCAAGGATTAACTCAGCCATTAGCAGTTATAACTCATTGAAGAATGAAATAGACAAGAAGGTAAGATAAACAATGTTGGACAATTGTTGTAAGCCAGGCCCATCCATACCAGTGGAAAATGATGGCGTCATTGATCTGCAGGTTACCATTTCTTCATTGTCTTCATTTAAAAAAAAATTATACATATTCATATTTTATGAAATTGTTTCATTTTTGTTTAAAGACTATTGTTGATTGTTGGATTGTTGTATCATCCATTATAACCTAATATTTCTTGGTCTACCCGCCGTCACAATTGATTCGTTGGTACTGAAATAATTTTAAGATGAAAAGAAAAGGTCAAAGCATGGATTCGATTCAGGAGCTCTTGAAATGGTGGATATTTACATTAAGACGGCATGTGAAATGTGAAAGATGCCAAATTTTTATTTCACAATACCCGAGAGTGCCCTCTCATATCCAAATTTGTTTTCGCATAAGTTACCGACTAGCAGAATATTTGCTTTTTTTTCATAGTTTAAATAATTGTTCATTTTCATATCTTTTTTCTTTTATATATAATTATGACTAAAAATATAGAAATATATAGCTTGTGTATATTTGATTAATAATTATATTCGAAACAAAATATTGTAACCAGCTCACGTTAGCTTGTTTATGCATAACAACAACAACAAAAGTAAAATAGTATTCTCAAGTGCTGTTGATTTTCTTTTTGTTAAATAAATGTACTTTGGAAAAAAGTGAATATTAATATAACTTTTACTAAAGTGAAAAATCCGATCTATTTATTTTCTTAAATATAGGAGGCTACTTTTAGTTTTACTATTGCAGTGTCAACTTTAAATTAAAGTTTAATCTACCACTTTTTTTTTCAGGGCTTATGGCATCACTGGCATGGCTTATCTATTGTGAATGTTTGAAAATTGTTGTCTACCATGCATGCCTCTGAAGTCACGTTCCAACAACTCACAGCACTAAGTGACACAGCACTAAAAGAGGCAATAATATGTAAAAAAAAAAAGAGGGGAAAATACTTATAGTAATTTAGATTAACTGGCTAGTCGTTAGTGTTAGTCTATACATTATACATATTATATCTATATCTATCTATATATTTATCTATATATCTATATCTATCTATATATATATATATATATATATATATATATATATATATATATATATATAAATAAGCAAGACCCAGGGTAACACTCCCTTCCATTGCCTGCCCATCATTGGTCTCGAGACATGTGCACTGCAGTAGCTTTGAACAATGTTTACTCACGTTTTTCTGATTTCTTTGTACTGCTGTGTGTTCCAGTTCTTTTCCCCCTTTCTTTGCGGTGTACAAGGCTGTAGCCGGGGAGGGGGGATCTAGGGGGGCCCAAATTAATTCTAAAAATCAAATTTTATTATAAAATATACTTCTTTATCATTAGTTCCTATTTTTTCTTATATAAAAGTCTCCGCACAGCCCCCCCCCCCAAAACAAAATCCTGGCTACAGCCTTGGCGGTGTATATAGGTTGACTAGTATATTATGATGTATATATAAAAGTTACTATCAGTATGATAGTATTTATCCATAAGTATTAAAAAAAATATGCCATATAATATGGTAAAGAGCTCTTAAGAGTTCGTTAGAGCAGATGAAGTGTACTTTTTTTTCTTCTGTTTCAGCATTCAAAGGGATTATTTGGTTAAAAAATCCTGAGGTAAGAACCTGGGGAAAACTAATTTGTCATTTAAGCACTCTACTACACATGAACATTTGTCACTCTGATTTTATTTATTAAAGTGTAATTTCTTATCTCAGTAATTGTTCATTACTGTACTTATTAATATTGATAATTTTTGCTAGAATGATCTAAGAAAAAGAAACACTGAAAGATAACAAAACAAAATGATCATGAAAAATTATAAATAGATGGAAAGCATAAAAGCTAAACAATTCTAAACAATACAACATTAAACGTGGTATGATTAAATATCCTAGGCTTCATTATTTAAAGCTGAACATTATTATATTAGTATTGTAATATTTATTTATCACAGCAGTCTATAGTTAAAGAATGAAATTTGACAGCCTTAAATGCTCATTTTGACTTTAAAAATTTTTTTTAATAGTATCAATTTAAAATTTAAATTGTGCTAATAATTATGAAATGATGTTTAATAGATAATAGCAGTAATTAAATTAATTGAAATATAACTCTTCATGTAGCCTATTAGACATTGTAAAAAAAGTTCCCTTAAGGGCTCATCAACGCAGACGATGAGTTGAATTCATCTGTTTCAGTAACCTAGGCATATGAAGGGATTGTGTGGTTAGCACAATGCCCAGCCGCCTTTACTTCCTCAACTAATGCCAGGTACCCATTTAATGCTTGGTGGACTAGTTGGATGACTTTGCACCAAATTTCACCTGGATCGAACCCAGGACTCTCAGGTTGACAGTCAAGTGCTCTACTCCGCACAACCAGCTGTCCCACATTAGACATTGTATATAAATATATTTAACATTCTAAATTTTAAGGGGAAAATTATATTAAAACCTTTTTTTTTTCTTTTCGAAATGCACTATGAAAAGTAAATAATTAATTATATCAAAAAATACTGAAAGAAATTATGATGACTTAAAAAATGAGGTCTGTCTTGATTATTATCTTAATTTTAGTATTCTGCAATTTTCCAATGAATGTAGTAGGGACATATTAATTTCATAATACAATGAATTTAGTCTTGAATATTTTGACATTATAATTTTGTCATGTCATAATTCTATAAGCTATTTTCATTCACAAACTAATCCACTTATGAAATCCATCTTTTTTTAGATTTCTTTGCATCAATGTTTGTTGTCAATTACATATAAACTTAAAGCTGCCAACAATGGGACTTGATATTTCGATGATCAAACAAGTGATTTCTGTTCAGTCCTTATCTGAACACTGTCTTCCTTTAACACCTTATGAGACTTTTCCTAAATATCTTTGGCCAAGTGGTAATATGGGTTTGGTGACAGATTTTCAAATTCTACCTGAAAAATTAAGTGAGTTCTCAAAAATTAATCTCATACAAATTTACTACAAGAATTAACATTATTACTTAAGCTATTTTCAATTCATAAAGAAATAATTTCTGATAATCAAAAAAAATTCATGGTAATATTTGAATCTTGCTGTAGAAACTTTTTATATTAGAATTATCTTAATTTACTGATAGAGTAAGAGTAAGAAAAAAATGGTTTTTTGTTGTGAATTTTAATGCATGATGAGTTTGTAAAGAATAAAATCTGTATACTTTTCTCTAAGTGCGCAGTAACCAAAATAACAGATGGTATTGGTGGTGTGATGCACAATTTGTTCCATTCAAGGATATTAGTCTGTTTACAGTATCTTCTGCTTATGAACCACGAACTCAACGGCGCTGGGCACATGTTCCCCATATTCCTACAGGGAAAGTTGTATCATATGATCTGTTATCACCAGACAGAATTAGTAATTTTTTTATATATTATTAGGTTTAATCTGTATGTATAGAACTAAGCATGCATTTATAAAAAAAAAAAACAATCTGGGATCAGACTTAGTTATCCAGTGTGTGGTATCTATAGAAAAATGGATCATGTAGCTAACAGATATTTTTCCCCCAACTTAGACACCTTTTTTAAAGCTGAAAATATATATTAAGGGTAAATTAATCAACCCCGTGAGCAGGGCAATCTTAGCAAAAGTTGTGGGCTCCACAAGTTAGTGAACATCATGTCTACATGTATACATCTAATACATAATCGTCTAGCCTGGCATACATACGGGCGTTTGACCTACCGAGCGTTTGTGTAACTTCCGAGTCTAAAAATAGACTGTGGAATTCCAAAATTTTAGCCTCACTCAAGGGGAGTTAACTCTTGCTCGGCTAAAAATAGTCTCGGGAATTCCAAGTAGTGGGCAAATTATGTAAAGTTGTAAAGATGGTCAAAGGGATACAACTCAATTATAAGGAGTCGACTAATCATTGTATTAGTTAACTCGCTTGGTTACTATTAGGTGTCCCTATTCTCAAATGTATTTTGGCTACAATAATGTCTTCATGGCCTTGTGGCCACTAAGAGTACATAGACTGATTGTTAACACACTAAAATATATTTTTCACTATTTTCAACTACAACTGTGTGCCTACTCGCTGGTCTGGGTACCGGGCCTTTGATCTAGTTTCATATATTTGAGGTTGTAGTGATTCCAACACACTGGTTTGTAAATAATCTATGATACTGTTAAGATGGCTCGGCCAATGAACCCTATTTTATATATTTTATTATTAGCTATTGCATTTTGATAAAATTTCTTTGTTAGTTATTTAAAAAATATATATATTGTGTGTAAATAAACATGGATCAGGACTAATTATTTCAATTGTTGTGATAATTAATTTAGGAAATACTAATGTAACACTTGTTTTTTTTGTTTCATTTTTTTTTTCAGAATGTAACATTTACAGCCACACAAACAGTTCTGTAAATCCCAAAGTATCTCCACATCCCATTGGTGAACTTGTGGCTTACTGCGGCACAGGTGAAGTAGTCATCATGTCAAATAATGGTGATCCTGTGTTTTCAAGAAGTAGAGATCTAACAAATGCTGTGCATGTTTACTGCGCAGTGGCTAAGAATGGAATTAGTGTTGCATGCTTGAAACGTGGGATGGGCGTATTCTTCTTAGAGCATCATCACCTTGATATGTCCATGATGATTCATGATGTCATTCGATGCAATCTCATTTGTAAGGATTTTATCCCTTTAAAGATCGGTAATGACAGTGTTGCTTGCAAATTCTCACCCAACTCAAAGCAGATAGCTGTCAGCATATCAACTGGAGTATTGTTTGTTGTAAGGAGATGTAAACTTGAGAAAGTGTGCATTGTATGCCCTGACATAGTGGAACAGAGACTCTCTTCTTCAGAATCTTTTGATTATGATCCACGCTTTCCGACAGAAATCATTTCTTTAGCCACTAAAGATAAAATCATATTTACTGTCAATGTAAAAAATTCAGAAGTGTTGTGTTCTCTTGAAACTAGTGATACTGTAGACTGTCTCACCTATAGCCCTGATGGTCTTTTCATCGCAGTTGGTCTTCATACATTTGATATCAATATATACAGCAGTGAAGATCTTAGTCTGGTCAAGGAAATCTCCATGTCCACACTGTGCCTTGAGACTGCCCAGATTCAGACAGACTATCCAAGTGTCCTGCACCTGAGTTTCTCTCAAAATGGTGAGCACTTGGCCAGTGCGTCATCTGATGGCCATGTTAGACTGTGGAGACTAGAGAGGATGTTTACATTGCAGGAATTGTGCAGAGACACAATTCTGTGTAGTATGCCTGTATGCAGAGTTAGACACTTGAACAACATACCTGAAAAATTGAAAAACTTTATTATTTACAAGTTTTTTTGATTCTAAAGGAAATTTATATTGATAACTAAATTTGATGATAAATATTTTTTTTTAAACATTTCATAATAAAGGTCTGAAAGTTATATTAAGAAATTATGATCTATTTATAAAACTATGTTATCAACTCAAGCATAGTAACATTTTATTCATTACTATATAAATTTACTAATATAATAAAAGTTCCCTTAGCCCAAACAGGCCATCGGGGCAGATGAAGTGCAGAATTCATCTGTTTCTATAACCTCCGCATATGAAGGGAGTGTGTGGTTAGCACAACCCCCAGCCGCCTTTACTCCCCCATCTTATAGTAACATTTTATTCATTACTATATAAATTTACTAATAGTAGTCTAAATAATATTTTTAAGGCACAACTCTGGCCTAATGTGATAAAAAGAAATTCCAGATAACACACAATCCAGATAGAACTGAGTATCTAATTACTTTCTGCCCAAAAGTACAGGATATTGATTCAAAAATATGTTCTCTACTGTAATTTTTCAAATGTATTATTACTAATGTTAGTTTTTAGATTTAAAAAAAAATCCACTGATGGTTTCTAGCCAGATATTTGAGAATTCACCGTGCTGTATATATAGTACACTGTGATTTACAATGCATTCAAAATTATTATATTATGAGACTTTTATATATTATGTAATCCTGAATATCTTTGCTTACCAGAATTTTTTGTTTCACAAGTAGTAAGTAAACATGATGTAAAAGAAAATATTTCATTAGTTTCATTATTTTTAATATCCTTCATCTTAGACAGACACAGGCCCGTAGCCAAGTCAAAGTAAGCAGGGAGGCACCAATACCCAGCAAGGGGGCACCTTTACTTTTCTTTATTTTTTCCTCTTTTTCTTCTTTTTTTAAGCGGGGGGGGGGCACTCCACACCTAGCGGAGGGGGGGGTGCAGCCCCCCCCCCTATTCCCCCCCTCCTTGGCTACGGGGCTGGACTAACGAGATGCCCTTCTACAGTTTGAAATTTTTTTTATTGAAAATTAATCTGTTTCACACATAAGAGAACTCGGAAATAGACTTTTCTCTAAAAATAGAGATAATGCTTACATTACATTAATGAAATAAAGCCTATGGAATAAGAATTATAAAGAATGTGCATCCTCAACTCAAATTGATTTTCTGAAAGCTGTCATATTTGTGTATTTATATGTGCATCAATAATTAGGTGCATAAATGGTAGCCTTTTTTTTAAAGTCATTATTGGAGGACATTTAAATGGCTATGCGCTTTATGTATGATTTATATTCTGTGGTGCTTTTGAATACATGTATTAGGCTTTGAAATTAGTTCACAAGCTTTTGTTTTAATTTTTTTCCCACCATAAATGTAGAATACTATTACAGGATACTATTATCAAATTTACTACAACTTGGACTTTGCTTGTTAGATTTTGCTTTTCAATTTCAAGTTATTAGCTAATGCAATGGTTCTTAAACTTACAGGCTTTGTGACCCACTATAAAAAAACTGTTTTATTTTCGCAAACTACCTGTTAAGAAAAGGGAGAGAATAAAAATAAGTCACTATTTTTTTTGTTATAGCTTTTCAACTTTTACTTCTTAAATAAAAAAAAAATCTTTTGCATTATCTGTAGCATACAGAGAAATAGAACTGAACACATTCCATATGTACATATGAATTTAATTCACGACCCTCATGAAATTCACTGCGACCCACGCTCTGAGGACCTCTGAGTTGGTATCACTAGCAGTGCTCGATTTAAGAAAAAACCAGTGCCGGGGATGAAAAAAAAATTCTGCAGAGCAGGGATAAATGTCTACAGTTTCATCCCCGGCAGGGATGTATTAGCTAAAGCAGGGCCGGGGAAGACAGTTCTCAATGCCGGGGTTATCCCCGGCGGTAAATCGAGCCCTGATCATTAGTAGCCATTACATATACAATGAGATGTATGATAAATATATATTGCGGGCTACGCCAAAATGTCTACTGTAGTGTAAAAATTTATAGAATATGTTTCTAGACTTAGTAAAATGTATTACCTGCCCCCTGCTATTGCCTGGCCCCTGCTGTAGAATGCCTGGCCCCTCCTGTAGAATTTTCACGCTACGGGGCTGGTGAGAACAGAAACTTTTTGAATCGAGACTAGGAAAGGTTATACAGAAAAGCCGGACCAAGGGCAGATAGTTTGCACATCCCTGTTCTTGTCAGTATCTTACTTGCATGGGGTGGGGGAGGGGTAGTTGTAAAAGCGCAAACGTTCGTATGTATAGGAAAATGATTGCCTTGACCCCCCTCCCCCGGGGACCTATTCAGTTATTCCATCATAATAAATTTAGTTCTAAAACGATCCAACAGGCACTTTTGCCCCTTACACCTCTGGAAGGTCTAGTTAGGGACATAAGAGCGACTCAGTGTATAGGCGTGTTATGCCTTTCTCAATAGGCTACATATGTAACCACGAAGCTCATTTTTAACAAGTTATTACAGTGCATTTAGTAAGTCTTCTGTATTGTATAATCGAAGGTTAAAAACATGGCGTTTATCGAATAATTGTAAACAAAACAAAAAAAAAAAAAAAAAGAAGGGAGGGTTATAAATAATGTTTCCATATTTGTGGCAGGTTGACTTATTATAAATAGGCGAACCATGACTAGACCTAATGAAAACAGGGCCCTTTAAAAGTCAATGGGCCTGTCCATTAAATCCTTTGCTGGGCCTTCATTTGTTTTAATCAAATGCCTGAAAGTATTATAGGTTAATCTCTTAGTTTGTCCCCAAAATTATGGTAATGGTTAGTTTCGCAATTCCCTTCTTTCATCCACTCCACATTTGCTTATGTGCGATGGCCGTGGAGGAAACAATGGAGATGTACGTATATGATTGGACGTGCCGGGAGTTGAACCCACCGCATGCAGATTCGGCTCGCTACCACAGAATGCTCCACTAGATCCTTTTGCATAGGACCCTATAAACCTGTCGGAAAAAATCTGCTGAAAGCTTCTGCCCCTAGTCCCAAAAAAATTTCTGAATGTCTCTGCCGCAAATACTTAAGAACGACCATCCTGTGGTCTATTATAAAACATGTTGACAGATATATTTTTTCCCAACTATTTATAGACATATTTGGAGTTAAACCACTCTATAGTTAATTTTTTTTTAGACCAGCGGCCATTAACTAAAAATTTAGACAAAAATACAGTCATGAAAATAATTAAAACAATTACAACTTTTAAAAAATGAGTTAACACAAACTAAAGCAAAAATAAATCAAAATATTGTATTAAGGTGCAATATATATATATATATATATATATATATATATATATATATAGCATACAAATGACCTATATACAAGTTCAAAGAGGAAGTAGGATGATTCTTTAAATAGTTTCACCTGTAATAACATTTTACAAGTGTATAAAGCGTCATTAACAAAGACGTAAACACAGAAGAAACAAGAAATAAGGTGACAAACAATTGCTGCATGTGTTGTTATTTCTAACGTCATACGATTTTCACAGGTTGGCAGCCTTTGATAACATGGAGATCTGGCAGATTGTTGTGATTGTAGTCTGCTGTATTTTAGTGGGTTCAGTGTTACTGGAAAGTATTATCTGCTTGGTAAGTAGACCTATCTATCTATCTATCTATCTATCTATCTATCTATCTATCTATCTATCTATCTATCTATCTATCTATCTATCTATCTATCTATCTATCTATCTATCTATCTATCTATCTATCTATCTATCTATCTATCTATCTATCTATCTATCTATCTATCTATCTATCTATCTATCTATCTATCTATCTATCTATCTATCTATCTATCTATCTATCTATCTATCTATCTATCTATTAGTATCTATCTAATCTAATCTAATGGAAAATTACAATCGAATGACAAAGAACTGCCCGAATGTTTATCACAACTCGTACACCCTGATTCAACTTCATATTTTCTATAATGTAAACTCTTTTAGTTTCAACATTTGTTAGAAAATCCACTATGTGAATCTCCTCTTGTCAAAGGGGGTTATACATGATTTTTTTAAATAGAATAAATAAATGTTGGAAAGCAAAAAAATATAACGTATGCGAATCCTATATCATTTGAAGGGATACATTTCAGAGTTTACATCTTTGTTATCCTATAAAGCAAACTAAATGTATATTTATTTATCTCTCTTACCAGAGAGATCATAATTTTTAAACTGTTATATAAATAAATAGTTTTAATTTTTTAAAGGAGTATTTTAAGTCGTGTATTTGTATAAATATTAATATTAAGTACATAATGTTTCTATTTTTGTCGTAGGCTACATTTTATCGTATACATCTTTGACGTATAATTGTCCCTTTATTCGATCAAAATTTTGAACGTTAAAAAAATAGTGAAAAATTAAACAGTGGTTCTCAAAATACGTTTATTTATTGGTGGAGGGGCTATGAGGAAAACAACTTGTAGGACATAGGTTAGGGTTAACGAGTTTTGTTTTAGTTAAATAGGTGTCTATATAAAATGTGTTGCAACAAATACTGTCGTTACAGTAAATTTCAATATTTGAAATGTATACAATATTTATGTTAACACAGTGAGGGAAAGAGTGAATCACTTCTTAATAAACGTCTACAACAGTGGTTCTCATTGGTCATGACCAACTGGTAGCTCGCGGGCTGCCTTCCACAAATTGTCACAAATGACGTATATGTAATTCTAAAGCTGTATGTTCAAATAAGGGCTATTTTATTATAAGCTTTTAATTAGCTTCACTTTCTGTGTGTGGCTGGGTTCGTTCTCAAATCTTGTGACTCAATTTTGGACCTGCTTTGTATAGTAAGACGCAGTGGCGTCACTAGGGGTAACACCAAAATCAACCGTTCTAAATTTTATAGCAGATAAAAAAATCTGTATAGTCGATTTTATAACCGTTCATAGTTAAAAACATGACCAGTAGCACAGGATGCCACCATGCATAGCAGTTGCACAGGGTGTCACCATACAGAGAAGTAGCACAGTGTGTTACCCTATAGAGCAGTAGCGCAGGGTGCCACCAAGCAGAGAGTCTGGAACTTAGGTAAATGAATATAGTTTAAAGCTGTTCGGATCAACCTAGTGTTTTTTTGCAAAACGTTCTAAAAAATGACTCAGTTTAAGGAAAATAATATATATATGTATATATATATATATATATATATATATATATATATATATATATATATATGTTATAATCAGTTTAGGCTGGAGAATTTACAGTTGGCACAGAGATGGTTGGAATTATCTGGCCACTTAGCTTAGCGGAAGTGAAATTATTAATTTTTAGGCAGACGATAGATTTTGGTAGAGACAAGAAGACGTACTTGATTCCTCATCTCACATAATTTTTATACCATGTATGTATTTTCGTGAGTAAGAATAAATAAATAAACATTTATATATATGTATACTACCAAGTCTATTCAGTGATTTATACATGTGATTCGTCTCATACATGTGGACATTAAATAATATAATATAATAATCGCACTGGCTCCTCGTACGTCAAAGACGTACGATGTATTTTTTTTTTTACCTCGTACGTCAAGCAAAACTTTGAGGAACTCTTATGATGTAAAGTTATAAATGCAGTAGATATTGCTCCACACCCTTACCCTATTCCTATCCATAACCCTATCCCTAATCCTATCCCTATCCCTAATCCTGAAAAAAAATCTGAAAAAAATAATTTATGATTTATTTAAAAATGACCATCAATAGATATTGCTCCACACCCTAACCCTATCCCTAACCCCCTATCCTGATCCTGAAAAATAAAATCTGAAAGATTTATGTCTCTCATAGGAATCGAACCCACACATAGCTTGCCAAACTGGGTCACAGCCAAGCGAACAACCAACATCACTAGCGCGCCACACAAACTAACCCCTTATTTTAATGTATAATTAGAAAAAATTGACGTATCCCGTAAAAAAAAATACGAAGTACGTCTTTGACGTACGAGGAGCATTTCCCTATAATAATATACACCAAGTCAAGTTAGTTGAATCATCCGAAGAGACTGAAATATATTTACACCTACCAAGAAACAGAAGTACCACGAAAATAATATATATATTATACATACAACTGATCTACACACAAAAACTAACTATGACATAGAATGGTGGCTGCGGTGAAGTTCCAGAAAGAACCATGACATAGAATGGTGGCTGCGGTGAAGTTCCAGAAAGAACCATGACATAGAATGGTGGCAGCGGTAAAGTTCCATAAAGAACATATTATACATAATGGTCGGCTGATGTGAAGTAATTTTATTGTAATCAAGACGAATGTTGGCACACTAGAAGATCTACATGTTCCTGATTTTTACATCTGTGTTCCATCCACCAATATACAGTACTTTACTGTAACATATACAACTATATTTACTTCATTTGTTGGACTTCATATTTTTACTACTGTCGAACCATCGCTACAGTAGTAAATTCATAAGAACATTTACATCAGTTCTTTTTACTAAATCCTCGTGTGGGTGAAAAAGAAGGTGAGCCGAAAAATTAGCAGACCATACCAAATTGTGGCAGACCGTACCGTACCAGGAGAGCCATGAAGTGACTACACTCTGACCTATACTTTTATCTATCTACACCAGAGTGAAGTTAGTGAGTCTACACCTTCCGAAACTATACTTTTTACAGCACTCTACACTTGAGATCCGAAGTCCGAAGTAACAAGAAAGGTATTTTACAGTGATTTCATGTTATTTAATTATAATTGTTGTTTTATTTGCAAACTGTGTCAAATTTATTATATTAGTATGTAATGTTTAGAAACAAATTTTTTACATCCTTAGTTAAATATCTTTTTGAAAAGTTCTAATTGCAAAATTAGTTAAATTAAAATAAATATATATTGTTTTCATCTAGATATTTTACTTAAAATATTTGTTTAGAAGTAACTGTTCGTATCCTGTATAATTTTTTTTTACAAGTAATCTTGTAAAGTTATATACTTGTTTTCGCTCGTCTAACTATAAATTTAATTAAATAATATTAACTTAGTCTGTAAAATTTTTTTTTACATTTTTTAGTAATAGCATATTAAGCTTAGAAATATTTTATTTATTGTATGTTTTCATTTGTCACTTATATTATTTTTACATTGGTAATTTAATTTTATTTTGACATAAGATTGCATATAGACTCAGGAATATTGAATACTGAAATATACTATACATACATATATACAATAAAAAAAAAACCAATACAGCATAAATAAATTAAAATTAAGAAAACAATTATATAAATAATTTGATAAAGAAAAATAAATAAATTTTAGAATGGCTGAGCAACTAGTATCATTTGAATACTATATTGGACAAGTCAAGATGTTGGGTTTGACAGGTGAAAAATTAACCAAATTTGTTACAGAGAGAATAGATAAGGACAAAGAAGATAAAATAGAAGCAGAAAATCGAGCAGACAAAAAGAAAATAGAAGCAGAAAAAAATAGAATAGAAGAAGAAAAACATAAAAGAGAGGCAGAAATACAAGCTGCGAAAAATAAAAAAGATGCAGAAATACAATCAGAAAAAATTAGAATAGAAGAAGACAAAATAAAACAAGAAATAGCATTACAAAGAGAAAAAATACAGATGGAAATTGAAAGAGACTTACAACTTAAAAGATTAGAACTAGAATCGCAAAATCAGAATATTATAGTAAAACAAGAGAATCAAAAAACATATAAACATAAAATAAAAATACAACCTTTTTCTGGTAAATCTGGTGAAATAGACCAATTTTTCCATAATATGGAAATGCAATTTAAACTAAATAACATAGACAAATCAGAATGGAAAAACTATTTATACCAATCAGTTACAGAGGATGCACTAAAAGCCCTAAACAACATTAGAGATAGCGACACAAGAGATTACAATGATATAAAGAAACAACTCTTAGATCATTTTAACAAAACAGAAGACTACTATAGAAATTTATTTCATAGCAGTACATTAGGTTCTAATGAACATCCTCAGGCATATATTAATAATTTAGAGGCCTATTTGAACAATTGGATAAAGATGTCTGGTATAGACGAAAATAGTGTGATTGAAATAAAAGAGCTACTTCTGGTGGACAAAGTACTAACACTTTGTACATCAGAACTATTCACATTCATAAAACAAAGAAAGGTCCATAAGAAGTTGGAGTTAATTTCTGCCATGTCAGATTTTAGGGATAGTCATGTAAACACTCCAATGTTCAATTCAACACAAAATAAATTTAATCTCATGAAAAATTGTGTAACCAGGAAAAAATTTAGTAGCTTACCTCCTAGGTTTAACAATCCATGCCAAATTTGTCACAAGATA
This sequence comes from Bulinus truncatus, assembly GCA_021962125.1. Lineage (NCBI taxonomy): Eukaryota > Metazoa > Mollusca > Gastropoda > Planorbidae > Bulinus > Bulinus truncatus. The sequence goes on along the minus strand of JAGDYQ010000014.1, from coordinate 10,277,430 downwards.
GGACACGACAAGCATACTTGTTGGTTTAGGAAACAGCATACAGACAATTATCAAAACAGAAACAGACAGTATTACAACTATGGGGATAGAAACAAATATTTTAATAAAAGACAACATAAATATAACAATAAAAGACAATCACAAAACACTAGTCCCATTAGAAAACAAGAAAATAGGGGTAGATCAAGTCAAAGACACTCCTTTAACAACATACATAACTGTAACATGATGGAGGGCAAGGGAGAGTTAATTTTTTATCCTTGTTATGTAGATGGTAGGAAAGTAATGTGCTTGAGAGACAGTGGCTGTACATGTATTATTCTGGATTCAAAATTAGTAAAGGAAGAACAAATATTAGAGGGCATAGAGGAAATAAGAATGGGAAATGGAGAAATAGTGAAATGTAAAACAGCAAAAATTTATATTGAAACACCATGGATTAGTGGGGAAATAAAAGCACTTTTAATGGATTCACCAATAACCTCATTAATAATAGGAAATGTAGAAAATATACAAGATAATTCCAAAGAAATTTATATGAAATGGTTAGAAAATAGAGAATTAGAAACAATTATAGAGGAACCCTTAGAGACAGATACAGATAAAAACATATGTACACTATTCAAAAGCATACAAAATTGGAATGGTACTGAGAACATTGTAAATTTTTTAGAGAGAGTAGACACAGTAGCCACACAGAACAATGTTAAAGAAGAAGATAAAATAACAGTTCTAATAGATAAATTACACAACCACCATTTGGCAAAATCACTAGCAGAAAACAACCAAGACAATTACACAGTATTAAAAACTAAACTAATAAGCAAATTAAATAATGACAGTAATTCAGTTGAAGTTGGACAAGAAAATACTATAAAGAATACAAATACAGTAAATAAATCTGATCATGAATGCATTAATTGCAGTAGAAAATGCAGATCATTAAGAAGATTAAATAAACACATAAAACAAAAACATAGTTACAACCTAACTAAAAAATTAAATGCAATGACTAGAGCACAAGCTAATAAAGAAAACAGTACAAAACAATACCCTGAATCTAGTAGACAAAACAACATTTTGGATATTGATAGGGATAAACTTAAAACATTACAAGAACATGATGAAAGTTTAAAAATTTATTTCAATAGAGAGGAAAATGAAAATAAAAACATAATATATAAGGTAGAAAATGACATTTTAATAAGAAAATACACTAGGCATAACAGGTCATTTAAACAAATAATGATTCCTACAGTTTTAAGAAATAATATACTAAAAGCAGCTCATGATTGCTACTTAGCAGGTCATTTGGGTGTCAAGAAAACACTAGATAGAATTAGAAGATATTGTTACTGGCCAGGTGTCATAGGAGATGTAAAAAGATTTGTTAAGGCATGTAAGAAATGTCAACAATATAATCACATAGGACCAAAACACAGAGCTCCCATACAAGAAAGTGACACAACAAACATTCCTTTTTATAAAATTGCCATAGACATAATTGGACCTATTTCAGTAATGTCCAATAGAAGACATAGATATATTTTAACAATGATAGACTTAGCAACACGCTGGGTTGAGGCAATTCCATTAGTAGATATAACTGCAGAAACAATTTGCAAAGCATTATTGTCTATTTTTACAACTTTTGGTTTTCCTAACACTATATTATCAGACAATGGTACTCAATTTAAATCACATTTTACTCAAGCATTTACTCATATGCTTAACATTACACAGGTATTTACAGCCAGGTACAGACCTCAATCAAATGGTTCCATAGAAAGAGCAAATCAAACCATAAAGACCATGTTAAGAAAAATAATTAGTGATCATGGACAGGATTGGGACACATTCTTACCTTTAATTTTATTCGCGTATAGAGAAATACCTCATGAAACAACAGGTTTTACACCATTTGAACTCATGTTCGGTTCAAATCCTAGAGGACCATTACAGTTATTCAGTGAAAATATAATTAATACAGATAAGGAACATATTAGTCCATTTGAATTGGTAGACAAAACCAGAAGTAACATACTGTATGCAAACAAATATGCAGAAGAAAATCTCATAAAGAAAAACAAATACCATAGGGATCTTAAAAACAAAAACAGGTACTTAAGGCTTAAGGGAATTTAAAGTTGGAGATCTAGTTTATGTATTGATACCCAAAGATAATGAAATTGGATGGAGAGGTCCATATAAAATAATAAACAAAATAGGAAATGTGGACTATTCAGTAGAAATAAATGGAGAGGGTAGAACATTTCATGTTGATAGATTGAGAGATATTTTAGATCCTCCTACAGAATTAGAAACCATTGTACAACAGATTCAATCTTTAAATTGTTTAATTGCAGAAGACAACACATATAGTTTAGAAAATAATATTAATGACACTGATCAGATTCCAGTAATAAGTTTAGATCAACAGGATGACATGAATAAAATTAATTTTGCACCAGACATACCTGCAGATATTAAGAAACAACTAATAGAAACATTAAATTCCTTTCAAAATGTAATTTCTAACAAACCAGGAAAGACAAACATAATTAAACATTCAATCAAATTAAAAACTGAAGAACCAATTAAACCTAAATACTATGACATTCCAGTTAAATACAGAAATGAAGTTCAGAAAGAAATAGAACAATTACTAAATAGTGGATTAATAAGAGAATCAGATTCCAGCTATTGTTTTCCAATAGTGGTAGTAAAGAAAAATAATGGCAAAATTCGTTTATGTTGTGATTACAGAAGCTTAAATTCTATTACAGTAATAGATAAACAACCTTTACCTAGCATTGAAGACTTAGTTCAAGAAATGTCAAATGCCAATATTTTCACACACATAGATTTGACTAGAGGCTTTTGGCAGATAGAAGTTCAGGAAGATTCTAAACAATATACAGCATTTAAAACTCATGAAGGATTTTATGAGTGGAATGTTATGCCTTTTGGTCTAGTGAACAGCACTGCAACGTTCACTAAGATGATGAATAAGTTATTAAGAAATATTGAAAACATTAGATACTATGTGGACGACATATGTATTTATACTAAAAATTGGTCAGACCATATAAACAGTTTGAATAAATTATTAGAAATTCTTCAAATTAATAATTTAACAGTATCACCTGAGAAAATAAAAATAGGTTTCAAAAACATAGATTTTCTTGGATATCATATTGGTCAAGGATTAGTCACACCAACAAACAATATTCTTAAAGGAATTTTTGATATTCGCATTCCAGAAAAGAAAAAAGAAGTTAGATCTATTATAGGATTATGCAATTTTTATAGAAAATTTATTCCTAACTTTGCAAACTTAATTGAACCTTTAGTGAAATTAACTAAGAAAAAGATGCAACAAAAAGTTGAATGGAATTCAGAATGTGACAATGCATTAAAGAGAATAAAACAATGTTTTGAAGAAAAACCAATTTTAAGTTCAATAGATATGACTAAGAAATTTATTGTAGGCACAGACGCTAGTAAGACATCAATCGGTGGATGTCTATATCAAGAGCAGGATAATATTAATAAACCAATACTGTATTTAAGTAGAAAACTGTCAGACACTGAAAGTAGATATTCAGTAATAGAACTAGAATGTTTAGCTTTAGTTTGGACAATAACTAAATTAAGCAAATACTTGCTAGGCAATGAGTTCACTGTGTTAATAGATCACAAACCTTTAGCTAACCTGAATACCAAAAGCATAAATAATGCTAAACTAACACGCTGATCTTTGTTATTACAAGACTACTCATTTAACATAAAATACATTAAAGGGTCAAATAACCATATCCCAGATATTTTATCGAGACTCAGTCAGAAATAAGTATATTTTTTTTTGAGTAAACATATTGAATTATTTAAACATAGAAAATGCTGTATTGGGACAACAAGAATAAATATAATTAATTGGAATAACAAGTATAAATAAATGAAACAATAATGAAATATAAATTTTATTGGAACAAGTAGCAATGAAATATAGTAGAACAATAAGGATAATGTCTAGAATAATAAGAATATTGGAACTATAAGTAAAAATAATATGGATATTAGAATAATTAAAACTAATAACAGTTGTATTTGAAAATAAAAGATTTGTATGTATTGAAAATATAATAATGAATAATGATAATGACATTTAAGCTTGTCAAGTACACTATTGTATTGCGTATATTGACTCAAATATTTTTTTAATAATATATATTAAAGAATTCATGTTGATGATTGATGCATAATGTATTTAAAATAGAAATATGCATACTTAATTAAGATGAGAATGAGGAGAGATTGTGTTTAAAATAAAACACATACACTAAACAAGTATAATGTACATGAGAATATGTGATAAGAATGATTAATTACTCATTCATTTCATTCACATTGATGAAAATATTATTGAAGTTTATGCAAAGATTTTATTATGCAATGATTACTAATGCATATTTTATTGAATTTGTTCATTGTTTGAAGTTTATTGTTCAATTTGTTATAAAACTTTTTAAAAAGTTAAATTTTGTTAAATCCAATCAAAGGATTATTAATTATGACATTGATTATTGTCAAGAAGACTTATTAGTCTCAAATATGTAACTTGAACAATTATTGACTAAAGAAGTCAAAGGTATGAAGATTGTAATAATATATGAATTTTATTAAAATGATGTTTAAATATTTTATGTGTCAGAAGACATAATGAATTGTACATGATGATAATATTAAATATGTCAAGCTAAATTGACACGAAAAAGTGCAAAGTTAATATATTCACACTATATAAAATGATGAAAAAGACATAAGAAAAATGTCTTATATAATTGATGAGTACAAAAATGAATATTGTCAAATCACTAAGGAAAGTGTTATTGACAGAAGGCAAAAGAAAAGGTCTTCATATGAGATGAGAGAAAAATGACTTGCTAGATAAAGCAAGGTAAATAATAAGTTGAACAAAATATTGTTACAACAGAAGAAGTTTGTCAAAAGACAACATGAAAAATATATTGAACTGAAATAAAATGCTCTCATACAAAAGAAAAGAATGATAATGATGTGAAGAAAAATATGAAAGTGTTGAATATTGAAAATAAATTCATTAAGTGAATATGAACAAAGAATTGAAATAACAATTAAGTCATAAGGTGATAGAAAATAATCACTATAAAAAAAAAAAAGTAAAAAGAGAAAAGAGGGGAGATAACAATGATAATTAAAAATGCACTTAAAACTTATGAAGAAGTTATGGTACTTGGTACCAACCTAAGTGAATAATCACTTGTTATTGTATAACATTTTTTAAAAAACTGAACTGATAATAATATTTTTGAAAATTGAACAAATTTTTATGTCAATATTATGATATGCTATATGATGCATTTAAAAATTGAAATATGAGATATAGTATTGACAAGAATATTTTTATTAATAAATTTTGTATCATAACTAGTTTGATATTTTGTATCATAACCATTTTTTTTGGCATTTTGCATGTAGAACAATAACATCTGTATGGATTATTATTGATATGATGTGATACAACAATTTTTTATTTTTGACAAAAGTAAATTTTATTAAGTTAACGACAGAAAAACTTAGAGACAGACTAAAAAACTAAATGTATAACATTTGTTTTTTAAAGGAAAGGGGGATGTTGTTATAATCATTTTAGGCTGGAGAATTTACTGTTGGCACAGAGATGGTTGGAATTATCTGGCCACTTAGCTTAGCGGAAGTGAAATTATTAATTTTTAGGCAGACGATAGATTTTGGTAGAGACAAGAATACGTACTTGATTCCTCATCTCAAATCATTTTTATACCATGTATGTATTTTCGTGAATAAGAATAAATAAATAAACATTTATATATATGTATACTACCAAGTCTATTCAGTGATTTATACATGTGATTCGTCTCATACATGTGGACATTAAATAATATAATATAATAATATACACCAAGTCAAGTTAGTTGAATCATCCGAAGAGACTGAAATATATTTACACCTACCAAGAAACAGAAGTACCACGAAAATAATATATATATTATACATACAACTGATCTACTGATCTACACACAAAAACTAACTATGACAATATATATATATATATATATATATATATATATATATATATATATATATATATATCTGAAAAAAGTCAGTTATTTTTCTTTTTGTATCACTAAAGTATTTTAAAGTAAATTCTCTAAGGTCCAGTGCAGGAAAATTTTAAATATCTACCATAGCTCAAAGGTGGGGGGTGTTCCCTGAATTTTTCGCACCATAGTAACGCCACTGGGAAGACCAGTGGCGTAGCTAAGGGGGGGGGTGAGGGGAAGGGCGAACCGCCTCGGGTGACAGCATATGGAGGGTGACACTATGTCACCTCCAACAAATTTTTCAGCCAGGATAAGGTGCGAAAATAGTCTGAAAAATAGAATTGTTATAAAAACCCAACAACACAGGAAATGTGAACGGACGTTTCGCATACAGATCACATGTCAACCGTAATTAGATATGTACACATCAGCGGTTGTACAGTTGAAGTCATTCCTTGGATTATTTCATCTGAAAGGTAAAACAGCTACTGCATTGACTGGCGATGTCATTGAGAAACTAGAAAACAAAGGATTGGATATTCAGTTATGTCGCGGACAAGTTTACGATAATGCAGCAAGCATGGCTGGAATCCACGGTGGTGTGCAACAAAAGATCAAAGACCCTAACCCAAAGGCAATTTTTTTTACCTTGTTCGAATTATTCTTTGAACCTTGTGTAACGTTTTTTGGAAGTCTTGAGGCACTGTACACATTTTTTTGCTCTGTCGACCGATCGTTGGGATGTAGGCCTACTAGAGAAATACACATGTCAAATAGTGAAAAGACTGTCCACAACTCGTTGGATAACACTGAAGAGACTGTCCACAACTCGCTGGAGTGCACATGCTGATGCAGTGAAACAAGTGATACAGGAGTTTAACCAGTTTGTGGAAGCAATTGAAGCTCTGTGTGATGTCGAAGAAAGCGTCGAGACAAGAGGCCCGCGCACAGTTTGTTGCCAGGTTATATGCGACATTTCTTTCATTTCGTTCTTGTTTTTCTGAGGTGGTGAAACACCAGGTATTACTGTAGACATGGTTGCAACCAAACCAAAAGCTTTCAAGGTCTTTGTGAAAGGGCATCGTACGATTTTTGTTGACAATGCTGTCCAGCATGCACTTGCAAAATGTGAAGAACTTGATATCCCTACAGAGAAGAGAATCATAAGTAAGAGAAGATTACCAGGAGAGTAGGTAAGAGATGCTGGATTGTCACTGCAGCAGGAGACCAAGAGAGCAATGTTAGATTGTCTGGACTGTTTTCATATGTAGTTAGATACGAGAGGAAAGGCAGTGAATGACATTTTGCTGACTTTTACTGCCGTTAAGCCAGCCAGTTATCTGTTACCAAGCTCACAACCGCGTATGATGAGCTGAAGAAGATATGCCACGTTTAAGGCAACACGTTTAAGCAGCCGAAATAAACGTGGAGGAAGTCAAGCACTGGATTGTACTGCATTTCCTACGGTTTATCATCTGGTGGGACTTTTTTGAATCATTGCCATATCTTACGCTGACTCTAAGATTCTTTCTGACAATATGTGTTCCTGTGGCATCGTGTGAAAGACGTTTCTCGAAAATGAAACTTATAAAACATTACCTACGTTCAACCATGAGCCGGTCGAGATTGTGAGATTGTCGGATATGGCTGTTCAGTCCATTGAACGCAAGACAAATAGATTTTGACGATGTCATTGACCTGTTTGCCACACTGAAAACAAGAACACATTCTTTCTAGGACTATAGTGTCGAAGGACATTCTTTTGGGTTGTGCATTGTCGTGTTTTGCATTTAGATGTTCTGAAAGTGAACAGTTGCATTTTAAAAATCTTTGGATTTGAACTATTTGTTTTGTGGTATTGGATTCGGATTCTGTCTTGGATCATACATGTAAGCAGTAACGTACCGGTCAGTAAAGTAGAGCCTAGAGGTAGAGTATTTATAAAAAAATTAGCTACACCTAACCATTCAGCAAAGGGTCGTGTGGGGTCACTGGGGTGACATTTGAACGGACCGCCCCGGGTGACGTTTACTCTAGCTACGCCACTGGGGAAGACGGCTTACATTTGGCACACGTTTAGATATCTACATGGCAATACACGATTCAATGAATTAATTTTTTTAAGCGAATTACATATTAGTAATGTATACAATGGGTAAAAGTTTGCTGTGATATTATCATGTCAGAATAAATTCGTAGCAAAGCACCGGTTCAAAAAGTGCGAAAAAAATAATGAAGCTTTTTTTAAAAGTATTATATAGTATTATAGTATTTAAAGTGTGGATGATTAACATGTGATAACAATATAGACCTACTGATCTAAATGTCTAGACATTAGTTGATAAGTAGAAATAATTAAATAAATAATCAAGATATTCAGATCAGAACCCACGTGTATAGTTTTAGTAATGATAATTTAAATAAATATTTGCATGATGTAATGAATTTTTTTTCAGTGTATCATAATAAAAACTTATTTTTAAAGTGATTTTTTTCCCCACTTTTTTTTCCATTTCTAAATCAGTGTCGGAAATTTCGTCACAGAATCAAACATGACGTTGAAAATCAAGCGCAACACTATGTGGAACCAACAGCACTTGACAACCACACTTACCAATCGATACATGCAAACTACAACGATGTCTGTGTTGCTGCTGTTTACGTGCAGGAGCAGGCAGCGACAACACAACAAGGACTGAAGCCATTGCTGCAAAATACTTATAATGATGATATTTATTTAAGACAAAATGAATTACAGCAAAGATTCCAGCAACAATGTTTAGAGGAACAAAGACTTGAGAAACAAAGGCTAGAGCAAAAATTAGAAAATCAAAGGCTACAGAAACAAAGATTAGAGCAAGAAAGATTAGAGAAACGCAGATTAGAAGAACAAAGGCTAGAAAAACAAAGATTAGAGCAAATATTAGAAAATCATAGGCTACAGAAACAAAGATTAGAGCAAGAAAGATTAGAGAAACGCAGATTAGAAGAACAAAGGCTAGAAAAACAAAGATTAGAGAAACAAAGATTAGAGAAACGCAAATTAGAAGAACAAAGGCTAGAAGAAAAAAAAATAGAACAAGTAAGGATACAACAACAGCAACAGAGATCAGAGCAGGAAAAATTAGAGAAGCAAAAGATTAGAGAGCCAATCGTAAATCACCAGTTTTGGATTAAACAGGAATCAAGTGGAAGTGATGAAAACGATGATGATAATATATACATACATACAAGAAGAGGTAGATCAAAAGAGAACAAGTATAGGATTGAGCAAGAATCAACTGAAGATGAGTGTGAAGATTATGATGATGTGGGAAACAGACGAGGTAGATCAAGAGAGAGAAAAGTACATACAACTAAACGTGGCTCTGAAGATAGATACCACTCAAGAAAAAGGGAATTTATGTAGGTTGATCTATCTATCTATCTATCTATCTATCTATCTATCTATCTATCTATCTATCTATCTATCTATCTATCTATCTATCTATCTATCTATCTATCTATCTATCTATCTATCTATCTATCTATCTATCTATCTATCTATCTATCTATCTATCTATCTATCTATCTATCAGTCTATCTATCTATCTATTTATCTATCTATCTATCTATCTATCTATCTATCTATCTATCTATCTATCTATCTATCTATCTATCTATCTATCTATCTATCTATCTATCTATCTATCTATCTATCTATCTATCTATCTATCTATCTATCTATCTATCTGTCTGTCTGTCTGTCTATTGTTTGCTATCTGTCTGTCTGCCCCGTCTGTAGTTTTGTATATTAATCTTTTATCCCCATTTTTATGTCTGTTGGGATAGTCTAATTATCATATTCTTTCTGATCGCAGGGATGTCTGTTGTTATATCCAATCCATTTTTTAAAAATTACCAACTAACATTCACTCATAAAGTTTGTTTCCTCATATAGGCTACTATTCTGTTTCCTCATATAGGCTACTATTCTGTTTCCTCATATAGGCTACTATTCTGTTTTCTCATATAAGCTACTATTCTGTTTCCTCATATAGGCTACTATTCTGTTTCCTCATATAGGCTACTATTCTGTTTCCTCATATAGGCTACTATTCTGTTTCCTCATATAGGCTACTATTCTGTTTCCTCATATAGGCTACTATTCTGTTTCCTCATATAGGCTACTATTCTGTTTCCTCATATAGGCTACTATTCTGTTTCCTCATATAGGCTGCTATTCTGTTTCCTCATATAGGCTACTATTCTGTTTTCAAGAGAATTTTTTCCATTAATCTGTTGTTTTTTTTTTTGCAATTTTTTTTGAAAAAGAAAAATTCTGTCATTATACAAATGTCTGTCATTATACAAATGTCTGTCATTATACAACTGTCTGTCATTATACAACTGTCTGTCATTATACAAATGTCTGTCATTATACAACTGTCTGTCATTATACAACTGTCTGTCATTAAACAACTGTCTGTCATTTTACAACTGTCTGTCAATATACAATTGTCTGTCATTATACAATTGTCTGCTTAAAGACCTAAAGAGTTTTTTTTTTACAGACACCCGGATAAATTACTTGATCTGCATTACTTGTTACTGGATGAAGCAATGAATACATTTATACTTTTCTTGAGGACAAAGGAGAACGGTAAAAATACAAAGATATAATTTCCAATTACTGTTTTCTATACATGGTCACACGTCGATATAATTGGATCTATGTTGACTTATAAGGAAATGCTTTCTACTTTTTTGGCCCATTTCAGTCTTTCTCGATTATCTTTAGATGAATTTTCGAATTAAGCTGAGATATCACTGATGATGTACATTTTTTTTTACAGAATATCACAACAGCAATTACCGAAGAGTTGACAGATTTATACAAGTCATTACCGGAAGAGGCATCCATAGCACAAACAGGATTCCCAAAATCAAACCTAGAGTACACAATTACCTGGAAAAAAATAATTATGCGTGAGTAGTTTTGGCCACCGAATTTTAAACATGGACCTAATGACCATAGTTATCGCTCATATCTGGGTCATTGCGTATAAATTATTTTCTAGGACTCAAACTGCTGGGTTATGGAAAGAATGCATTTTAGATGCTGTTATCCATCCACCATTCAGCTTTTTATGCCATTTATTCAAATCTACGAAGTCGTTCTAGATTTTTTTAATGACTTTTTTTTTTATTTCGAATGCTAATGAACATTTATATTATTTAATATTTGTTGTGATGGAAAACCTCCCCCAGAAACAAATGCTGAAGACATAAAAAATTAGAACTTTTTGCCAATGGAAGATGACTTTTAAATATCAATCGCTCATTCTTTTTATTTTATATCTTTGGTTTTGGTTTTAGGTTGACAGGCCTATGGAAAAGCTTGAGTATAATCCGCTTGAATCGGAGATACTGCATTTTTGTATGCAGGTGACATAGTGACTTTTGATGTTTCTATTGGCGGTGTGAGAATGGGAGGAAAATAGCAGTCCGACTTATGACATGTTGTTGATTGAGTACCAAAATGACTGCTCGTTTGGTGGTCACTAAGAATGACTGCTCATTTGGTTTTCACAAAAAATGACAGCTCTTTGAGTTTCACAAAGAATGACTGCTCATTTGGTTTTCACAAAAATGACAGCTCTTTGAGTTTCACAAAGAATGACTGCTCATTTGAGATTCAGAAAGAATGACAGCTCTTTGAGTTTCACAAAGAATGACTGCTCATTTGGTTTTCACAAAAAATGACAGCTCTTTGAGTTTCACAAAGAATGACTGCTCATTTGGTTTTCACAGAAATGACAGCTCTTTGACTTTCACAAAGAATGACTGCTCATTTGAAATTCAGAAAGAATGACTGCTCATTTGGCGGTCACAAAGAATGACTGCTCATTTGGGTTTCACAAAGAATGACTGCTCATTTGAGATTCAGAAAAAATATGACTACTCATTTGACTTTTACAAAGAATGACTGCTCATTTAGGTTTCATAAAAAATGACAGCTCTTTGAGTTTCACAAAGAATGAAAGCTCATTTGAGATTCAAAAAGAATGGCAGCTCATTTGTCTTTCACAAAAAATGAAAGCTCATTTGGGTTTCACAAAGAATGACTGGTCATTTGGGTTTCAAAAGTTGAATCAACTCATAAACATTATCCTTTGAATAAAAATTCAATAAATTTAGCCCTTAGCTTGTACATAAAATAAACATCATCTTACAACCAGGTTTCTACCCCAGTTCGATAATATCATTTTCGTCTACTGATAAGAGCTAACAATGAATATTTCATTTTATTATAGCCAGTCAATGTTTAGATAGCTAACAATGAATATCTCATTTTATTGTAGCCAGTCAATGTTTAGATGAACTGTCATATTTAAAGACATGTACTAAGAGAACCAAGTAAAAAATAACATTATAGTATTTTAGAATTCTAAAAGTAAGCGTGTAATAAATTGATCGTCTTCAGTGATAAAGGCATTTTAATCCCAGTATCTATGACTAGGTAGTTTGAAATTCCATTGGAATCACATAACATATTTAACACATAGCGTTATGACATTGAAGAATGCCTAAGTGACATAAGCTATAGTATTCTGACAGCTACCTATATGACATATGTCTATAAAACACTGACAACTACCTATATGACATAAGTCTATAATACACTGACAGCTACCTATATGACTTATGCCTATAAGGCAATGCGGCTACCTATATGTCATATGCTTTTAAAACATTGATGGCTACCTATATAACATATGCCTTTAAGACACGGCAACTACATAACAGATTCCAATATAAGACACATCAACAAACTTAGACCACACAGCCAATTAAAAAGATTACGGTTTGAAATAGACTTTTAATATCAATAATGAAAGTTACGTTAATCAATTTCTTTTTAAATGTATTCTTCAGTCACGAATGGAAAAACAATGGTGGGATGGTCACTATTGACCTGTTATCAAAACGAACTGATTACATGGACTAGAACGTCCAGATACAGGTGAGACAGCATTGAGGAAACAAACTTTTGCCAGTATTTATAAAAAACATTACTGTTATAAGATAATTACAAATAAAATGTTCACCATCTAAAACCAATAACATTATGATCTTTCAATTAATAATATTAAATTGCACATCAAGTGACGAAGTCAAACAACGAAGTGCCAGAGTTAGGGGAGCGCTTCTCAACCTTTCTTCGCGACTGTACCGCAAATGGTGCTAAAGTATTTCCACGTGTACCCTTCACGCGAAAGTTCGGGAATCGACGAACTTATATTCATAATGGAACGTTTTTACCTCTCTGATGCGATACAAGGTCACGTCGTTTGGTGGTGAGTCACGCAGCAAACTGGCGACCTTCTTATAACTTGGTTGTTTTAAACAAATACCTATACGTCGCTAAGTACCACTGCTTAACATTTCCCTTACCCCTCAGGGTACGCTTACCACTGGTCGAGAACCTCGGGTTTAGGCCACGTAACTTGTGTGACCTACTTGAATGTTTTCTTTTTCAACAGTGACGCGAGCGATCTCTGAGACTCAAGTTCTCCTTTACCGGAGTCACAAAGTGATGAGAACCAGGACATTTTTGAGTCAGTGTCTAAAGGTCACGTCATATGTGTATGTCACTTAAGTCCTTAGGATGCCAGGCACTAGAAACATAAGAAAAACGAATTGACCTGATGTTTATATATTGTGAGAATTCCATGAATCAATTTTACATTTTTTTTTTATGTTTAATGACTCACAACTGTGTGTTTATTTTTTATTTGTAATAAGTGTTACTAAAATTTTGCGAAGAAATATGGGAGTAACGTGTCGATTGATGATTACAATACTGATAAAAATGCCGGAAAATGAAACCAGACATTTCACTTATGTAACGGAGAAATAGTCAGTGATTAATTAAGGGACTGAACTATTCAGGGAAATAAATAAATGGTTATTAAGTGAATTAAGGTACATATCATATCCCTGAGTTGTTACCTTAATGTATTTCAGTGAAGTAAGGTAGATATCTAATCACAGAATCGATACCCTAATGTATTTCAGTGAAGTAAGGTAGATATCTAATCACAGAATCGATACCCTAATGTATTCGAGTGAAGTAAGGTAGATATCTAATCACATAATCGATATCCTAATGTATTTCAGTGAAGCAACATACTTCCCTACTCAGTTAATTAATGGAGTCATCGGGTTAGTACAATAGAGGATTGGTATACTTAATTCTTTTTAGTGCAGATATTCTGAACACTTTGGAGTTAATTTATTCATTGATGTAATGAGCTGATATATTATAATATAAAACCTAATTGCTACAACAAGATGCACGAACCTCTGTTGGTTGTATAGTGTACCTTCTTTCGTGTGTTGTTTGTTGTATATATTTTCCGTGTACCATCTTTCCCTTGTTGTGTGTTGCATGTGTATTCCGCGCAGGCCGGATTTAGACTTGATAAGGCCCAAAACTATTTGAGAGATGGGTGCCCTATATAAGTTCAGATATTATATGTCAGTGCCAAATATTTAAATATATGGGTGATTCCATGACAACTCAACCATTGGTGTTTACCCGACCCCCTCAGATCTTCCTGAAATTTTCAGGGCTTGTGGTACATTCAAAGTTGAGTAATCCCTGAAAATTTCAGGCCATTTGGTCAAAATCTTTCTGAGATATGATTTAAAAAAATTTTAAGGGTAGTTGCGAGTTCGCGTGACATTTACATTTTCGCGGTATTTGAACGTGAATATTTTAAAAACAGAATGCCCTAAAAATTCCAAACATTGCACTTCAGACAGTTTTCATCAAAAATTTTTTGACACTTTTTGCATTACATTCATGATGTTTTTGCAAGCAAATATTACACACAAAAATTCAATTAAAAGCATTCACTTAGAAACATATCAGAATACATTTGTCAAGTAAAAAAATGAAATTCACAATAAGAAAACCTAGTCCATCAAAGATGTCAGTTCAAACATTCAAAATTACTATGGTCCACGATAATGTAGAAATCATGCAATTTCATGCAGATTTTTCACCAATAAGGCGTCAAGAAACCAACATGAAATTTTCACCATAGCTAGTACTTGCCAAGGTTAACAAGTGTGCAAAATATGAAAAGTGTGAATTACTGTCCACATGGTCATCTGGGGTCGCAATGCGTGCAAAAATGGACGACCATGATGCTTGAAGCGCCCCACCATGAGTACACTATTATTGATTAACAGGAATTCTCTATCTAAATAATAAACACACATATATGGTACTTTTACTAAATGTAGCCAAACCAACATAATTTCTAATTCTCTTATAGGTTCTTGGCTATACCGGGTCAAATATTGATGAAAACCGTCTGAAGTGCAATATTTGTTTGGAAATTTTTAGGACATTCTGTGTGCAAGCTTACACTTGAGTAGATACTGAAAAATTTCAGTATGATACCTCTTTTAGTTTTTGAAATATTCACGTTCAAAATACCGCGAAAATGTAAAATGTCACGCGAACACGCGACTACCCTTAAAAATTAAAAAATATCATATCTCAAAATTTTTTAACCAAATGGCCTGAAATTTTTCAGGAATCACTCAATTTTGAATATACCACAAGCCCCTGAAAATTTCAGGAAGATCTGAGAGGGTCGGGTGAACAATTGTCAAAAAACTGGTTGAGTTGACATGAAATGACCCATATATGACAATCACTCAAGTGAAACAATTATTTGGGGGCGCTTAACAAAGTTGTGACCCTAAGCTATATCTTGTGTAGATTATACGTAAATATCCTGCACTGATTCCGTGTACCATCTTTTCCTGTGTTGTATGTTGCATTTGTAATAGGTACTTCACCATTAGTCATGTTCTTGTTTTTTATAACTATTATTTTAGGAGTCTGACGTTCCTTGTAATCAGGGCTCTTTTTATAACCTTCTTGAAATGATTGTTAGGACTCTTTTTTACATTATTTAAATATTTATCTTATCTCCATTACCGAGTCTACTATGACCCTTTCATTCAACAAACCTTCAAATCCTCGTCAAATTTATAATATGGGTTGGCGATAACATCAATTAATTTTAATTAGTGAACAATATTACTGTTAAACAACCTCTTCCGTAGCCTCTACTATAAAAAATTTTATTAAAGTGTTAAGTCTTTTGACGTTGTTTTGGCACATTATTTGAAATGTGTGAGGTTCTCCTCAATCTAATAAAATTGTATTTAGCTCTGCCTCGTATTATTTCTTTTTTCGCTTTTTTAAGTTGTTTACTTTCTAACCTTAACACTTTATGAGACTAAATATATATCTTTGGCCAAGTTGTAATATGGGTTTGGTGACAGATTTTCAAATTCTACCTGAAAAATTAAGTGAGTTCTCAAAAATTAATTTCATACAAAGTTACAACAAGAATTAACATTATTACTTAAGCTATTAACAATTAATCAATAAATAATTTCCGTTAATCAGATCATTTTTAATTTTTAAAAAAATTATGGTAATATTTGAATCTTTTTATATTAGAATACTCTTAATTTATTTATATTTGCAAGAGTAAGAAAAAATGATTTTTTGTTGTGAATTTTAATACACATTGAGTCTGTAAAGAATAAAATCTATATACTTTTTCTCAGTTTGTTCCAATCAAGGATATTCGTCTGTTAACAGTATCTTCTAAGCTAGATATCCATCAATTTGTATTATCGTCTGGGTTATGAACCACGTGCACAACGGCGCTGGGCACATGTTCTTCATATTCCTACAGGGAAATTTATATCATATGATCTGTTATCACCGGACAGAATTAGTATTTTTTTTAGATATATTATTAGATTTAATCTGTAAGTAAAGCACTAAGCCAGGATCACATCTAATGTCTCTGATGGTCTTTTCATGTATAGTTGGTCTTCATACATTTGATATCACTATATGTTCAGAAGTGAAGATCTAAGTCTGGTCAAGGAAATCTCCATGTCCACACTGTGCCTTGAGACTGCCCAGATTCAGACAGACTATCCAAGTGTCCTGCACCTGAGTTTCTCTCAAAATGGTGAGCACCTGGCCAGTGCGTCATCTGATGGCCATGTTCGACTGTGGAGACTAGAGATGATGTGTGACATTGCAGGAACTGTGCAGAGACACAATTCTGCAGGTAGTATGCCTGTATGTAGAGTTCGACAATTGAACAAGATACCTGAAAAATAAAAAAACTTTATTGTATACAGGTTTTTTTTTATTGTAAAATAAATTTACTTTCATAACTAAATTTATAATTTCACTTTATGTTTTAGAAAAAAAAAAGAGAGCTATATATCATGTTTAGTATTTACATGTAGGCCTATTATGTTAGTATTTTATAAATAATAAATAAAAAGTTATTATTATTACGCGTGGGACGGATGGCCGAGTGGTTTAATTACTCGACTGTCGACCTGAGAGTCCTGGGTTTGATCCTCGGTGAGGCCCATGGAATTTTTCCAGGTGAAATTCGGTTCAAAGTCGTCCCACAAGTCCACCCAGCTTTAAATGGGTACGGTACCTGACCTACATATGCCGAGATTATAGAAACATATGAATTCTACACTTCATCTGCCCCGATGGCCCGTTAGGGCTAAGGGAACTTCACTTACTTACTTACTATTCCTATAGATGTTGACAAGCTTTGTAATATTTTATTTAATTTAGTCAAAAATATGGGTTTTAGAGCTTAGAACTTTGTATTTGTGTGTCTCATCTTGTTTTTAGCAGTGACACATTGTATCAATACATTTAAATACGTATATGCAAACTTTGACATTTTACGTTAAGATCTAAACAGTTTAGAACCATCTATCTGTAAGAAAATGACCCTTAGATTAATATGTTTTCTTATAATATCTGTATCGATTGGACGTTAATTCAATTCTCAATTATTTCTATTTTATTTGAGGAAAATATGGGACTCCTGCGCTTTGGCTTTGTGTGCTAAACACAACTTTAGTCGATAAAAAGCTAGGTGCAATCTGTGACAGCCTTATAAGGTGCCAACAGGTCTTGCCCAATGCCTAAAGGGGCTAGCGCTTGAAGAATAATTTTTTCTTCAAACTGCAAAAACATTTTTTTCTAGGGCAAAGTAGAAATGAGGGAAACAGCGTCAATAATCGAAACATAATGTTCATTGTGTATTGTAAGTCTACTTTGGCTAACGGCACTATGATAGCCCTAAATGGTCCCTCAAAACCTCAACTGCACAAAATTTCTCAAGTGACACACGTATTCCGAACGTTGTTGTATTTATTATTATTATTATCAAAGGAATCAGGCTGCAATTGAGAATATTTTCTCAACTTTCAAAGTGTAAGTAACAAGTGCACACAACACTTTGTGATACACGCTTACATTTCTTAGAAAGAAATTCTGTCAAGGCCACGGGTATTTGCTCAGTATTTGCCGCTCCCCATGAATGAGTTTTTTTTAAAATTCATTTATTGATAAATCTTGTTACACTGATTATGGTGCAGGTTTTTGTAAAAAAAAGTATTTTACTATATAAAAAAATGGAATGTGGCTCTCAATAAATTCATGAGTGGCACCACTATAAATAACCTGGTTTGCCCCAGCAAATTTTGGGACAAAGACGATCTCTCTGATCAACTCGTCCACCAGTTGCTGTCATTTTATACTAGATTAATTTACCCGACGGAATCTTAGCTGCTTGAGCCTCTGGAGTGTGTTCGAGATGAATATCTTTCTATGAACTTTGAATATCGGCTCCGCATCAGACGCTCGCCCTAGTAAGTCGCTTGCAACTAAATTTACTTGAACTAAATGTCGGTTCAAGGGCGTGGTTTAAGTGAAAAGCAGGGATGGCAATAACATGGCATGCAAAAGTTTTCCTTGTAGGATACAGAAAATAAAATGTAACAATAAATACATATAAACAGTGCCTTTTTCTGGCGGAACGCACAGGAACGGAGTTCCGGCAACTTTTTTTTTCATATTTAAAAATTTACTGTTTACTGCACTATACTTTCAGTGTTATTTCTTTATGACACGACGAACATAAATACCACACGACCATCCATCCCCTGCACCTGCGTGTAGCTATGGCCCTCCTCCCATGTTGAGAGTTTGTTCAGTCATTGAGTACATGGGTGGAGTGGACGAAACAACGGGAGTATACCAGTTTGGTAACATTGAACGTTTTGCTGATGTGTTGCAGGACGAGTGGCGTAGCGAGCTTAACTCACGTCCGGGGCACCATACATTTTTAGCGTCCCCCCCTCCATTCGAAAACCATGTGATATAATATGAAAAATATACCATTTGGCGCGGCGCCCATTGTGATTAGCGCCCGGGGCATGATACCCCCTCGCTACGCCACTTTGCGGGACTTCATTCATCATCATACTAATGTTGTGCTTTCTACTCTGGTAATAGAAAACTTATCACACATCATCTAAACGAGGACATTTATGTGATTTTCTTGTTATTGTTTAATCATTATCACTCGGGAGTTTAATGAACATCCAAACCTACATCCCCCCTCCACTTCTTAAAACACAAACTTTCATTATGTTAAGAAGGACGATCCGTTGGTTAACAGCCGACACACACATCTTGTGTTATATGTGGAACTGCTATCACAATATTTCTTGTTTTGGCTGTAAGATAATTCATCTAAACCGATTCTCAACACTCTGTATCATATCCTCTCATATGCGCACAATTGAAATTAAAATTTTCAAAACTATTGCACACCTTTTTTTCTTACCACCCCCTATAAAGAAAACAACAAAACAACAAACAAACAAACAAAAAAAAACAAACAAAGAAGGTGAAATCGTTCGTGTGTGTCTGTGAGTTTTGAATGGATGCTTCATCGTCCATCATTATGTGGTCGTTTGTTATTACAACACATGACTAAACAATGGGTTTTAAACAATGGGTTTGCTAATTACAACACATGACTAAACAATGGGTTTGTTATTTACAACACATGAATAAACAACGGGTTTGCTAATTACAACACATGACTAAACAATGGGTTTGTTATTTACAACACATGACCAAACAATGGGTTTGTTATTTACAACACATGGCTAAACAATGGGTTTGTTATTTACAACACATGACTAAACAAAGGGTTTGCTAATTACAACACATGACTAAACAATGGGTTTTTTAATTACAACACATGACTAAACAATAGGTATGTTAACTACACCACGTAACTAAACAATGAGTTTCATAATTTACAACACATGACTAAACAATGGGTTTGTTAATTACACCACGTGACTAAACAATGGGTTTGCTAATTACACTGCACATGACCAAATAATAGGTTTGTTAATTACACCACGTGACTAAACAATGGGTTTGCTGCTTAATTTACAACACATTTTTGACTAAACAATGGGTTTGTTAATTAAAACACATGACTAAACAATGGGTGTGCGCATGGGCGTCGCTAGGAATTTTTCCAGGGGGGCAAAATTTTTCCATGGGGGGGGGGGGAACACGTTTTTTATTTTAACTGACGATGCCATACATGTTTATTTCTCAATTAAATCCAAGTTAAGTATAACATTAATTATTTATTTTGACATAAACAAATGTATTTGAAAATTCACACATTTTGACTACAAGCACAAGTATGTTTCGATTTTAATTTTTTTTTTTAATTTGGCCTTCTGTAGCTTTATTAGTCCTTCAAAAATGTTTTTTTTTTTTTTAAATCTCTAAACTCTTGTTAGTTTATAATCATCTGCCACCGAGTGAATTTTAAAATTTATACTAAATTAATATGAATAGATGGATATCGGAGAATAAATGTACATGCTCAATAAAACAAAAAGTTGAGCAATCGCGGGGTTTCGAAAAGCCGTTATTAGAAGATTTTAGGGCGTTTGCAGTATCTGAATTATCACATGCATTGAGGACAACAGTTTTTCAACAGCCAGACACAACTGAAGAAACTATTTCTAATTTGATTGTCGCTGTTACTTCTTCATTTCCTACATTGGATATTGGAAGGTATGTCTTGACATACGACCTTTCAAATGAGTTGAAATTGCTGCTGATCCTTGATTGTTCGACCCCCCTGATAAAAATATGATTTTTAGAGCTTTAGTGGAAACAGATGCTTTAGATATGCTTGGTTATCAAACTTTTCATCGTGGGTTGTATACTTACAAATGTTAAAAGGTGGCTTTTGCAAATTGTGCGTGTTGTTTTTGCAAAAAAGTAATTCCAGTAGTTCATGGAGCATTTGTTATCAAACAATGCACAAAATTAAAAGATTTCAACGAAGATGCACGTAGCCACATGTAAAGCACATGGGACAAAGACTCTTATAAAAGATTCAAGCTATTTTGTTGCACTATTGTTAGCCAAAGCAGTTTCTATAGATGAGCAGTTGAACAAATTCTAGAAAAATTGCAACAAACTGGGTCCGTCCATTTCTACAATCTTTTTTTTTTGCGGCATGCATGATTTGGCACTTTGTGGAAAAGAATCACATTCTGGTATTTTTTCGCTTACATGTTAGGAGATTCGTGGTTGAATCTGAGATGAAGTTCTAAGTGATCATTTGTCATTAATTCTTGTAGTGCTAAGTATATCTCGGCAAACAGTGCCGCCGAGGGGGGGGGCAGAGGGCAAATGACCAGGGGCCCGGCGAATTTTAGGGGCCCGGATTGAGCTTGCTAATCAACTTTTAAAAATATTATTATCAGCACGTGAGGACCGTGACAGCTCTGCCCAGAGGCCCGAAATTTCTGTCGGTGGGCCTGTCGGAAACTACACAAGACACAATGATCGAAATTTGTGGGTCTCTCTTGCTTGAAGACATTTTTGTGAAGCAAATAATTCAGTTGCAATTTCTAAACTTGCCGACGAGACAATTTAATTTTAGGCATTTAGCAGATGTCATTTGTTGTTAGATTTGTCAAAGAACACCATAATTACAAATTCATTAGAATTTGGATTAGATAAGCAGCCCCGTAGGGTGAAAAATTCTACAGAAGGGGCCAGTCATTCTACAGCAGGGGCCAACCTATAGCGGGGGGGGTGGGCAGGAAATAAATTTTACTAAGTAGAGCAAACAAGGGGCTAAAAGGGGCCAGACAAAACGCAGGGAGGGCCAGGCTCCCCTGCCCCCCCCGCACGCTACGGGCCTGATTAGATATGACAAATTTTGTTGGTAAAGGATAAGACGGATGTTTTACAATGGCAAGTAAAGAAGGAGCAGTCCAAGCACAACTTCGAAAAAAAGACCTAAAAGCAGCAATGGTAGATTGCAGTTCACATAAATATAAATCTTGTCGTGAACGATTTAAATAATGTTAATGCTGAACGAAACACAATAGGGAAAAATTAAGTCAATTATATTTTTTTTTCTGAGAAAATAATCAGCGAAGAAAACTAACTCCAAATGCTCCTTTTGCTATGTGAAACATAAATATAAAAGGTTGCGGATTTTTGCTGAACATGTGACAGAAATTGTTAAACAACTGGAATATTTAGAACAATCTGAAAAAGCAAGCAAGTTGCACATTAATTACTTTCTGTTGTTAGAGGTTAGGTTTGGGGTACATTTGTTGTTTGTTTAAGTTATTATACTTCTTAATGTAATAAACTTTCAGGAAATTTTGTTTAGTTTTATTGTAACAACTTTATGACATTTTTTTAAAATGTAGGGCAATGACCCCCTTGCCCCCCCCTGAATACGCCCATGTATATATATGTGTGTGTGTGTGGGGGGTATGTGTGGATGTATCCACAGTATTATATATGACATTTTATAATAAAAATGGGGGGGGCAAATAATAAATTTTATAATAAAAGTAGGGGTTAGGTCCAGTGGGGTTAGTTTAGAGTTGCTTATTACATTTTGAGAGACAGTTGTAGAGAGAGGACGAATTAGCAGGAGTTTTAGATAGAGGAGAGAGCAAGATCACGAGTAATTAAAGTTATATAAAAAAGATTTGTCTGCATACATTCCATTCAGTAAGAGAGAATCAGTTTTTTTATTATCAAAAATGTCTTTGCATCAGTGGAAGCTTGCGGGGACAAAAGTGATTTTAATTTTTAAGGTTAATCCCAAAATCGGCCATTGGAGGCCTGTAACAGCGCTTGCATCCGAATAAATGCAAGTGCAAAGTGGTTTAGGCAGAAAATTTTACTTTTCAATAATGTTACTTATATACTATTTTATCTTTTCATAATGAATCAATGTAATTTCCATAACTAATTAGTGTACTATATTTATATATCCAAAATGAATCAATGCACTGTTCCATAATGAACTAATATAATAATATTTATACATCCAAAATGAATCAATGCACTGTTCCATAATGAACTAATATAATAATATTTATATATCCAAAATGAATCAATGCACTGTTCCATAATGAACTAATATAATAATATTTATATATCCAAAATGAATCAATGCACTGTTCCATAATGAACTAATATAATAATATTTATATATCCAAAATGAACTAATGCACTGTTCCGTGATGAACTAATGTAATAATATTTATATATCCAAAATGAACTAATGGACTGTTCCATAATAAACTAACGTAGACCTACTTTTTTTCCTTCAGGCCCTCACACTGATCTGACCCAGAGGTCAAAATGATTCTTGAAGCGCTACTGACCGGCCTGATCGTGGTTCTGCTGTGCGTGTACCTCCTGGTGTGGCGCCGGGAGCAGATGAGGCTGGCGCACATCCCCAAGGTCACCCCCAGGCTCCCGTTCTTCGGCAACATCCGGGAGCTCGACCTGAACCAGTGTCACGTGGTGCTGACGGAGTGGGCCCAGAGGTTCGGCCCCGTGTACCGGATCAAGGCGTTCGACGAGGAGATCCTGGTGCTCAACACCTTCGACAGCGTCCACGACGCCCTGGTGGTCAAGGGCAGCGCCTTCGCCGGGCGCCCCCCGATGTACCGGACGTCAAAGAGCCAGAGGGACAAGCACTCCATCGTCTGGCAGACCTACACCGACAAGCTGACGTTCCTCAGGAAAGAGGTTCTCAAATCTCTGAAGATGTACGGGGACGGGATGGACAACCTCGAGCACAAGTGCGCCCCTCAGATCAAACGGCTGATGGACTCCATGGCCGGGTACAATGGCCGGCCGTTCGACCCTTGGGATGCTTTGTATGACGCAATATCCAATGTAATGTTGGGGCTGGTATGTAGGCTTATGTAATAATTGAGAAAGGACTTTTAAAAAAAAAATAAGAATAGTTAAATTTCCGATTATTCAGACCAAATATAGAGCCTTGGTTTCCAATATAATCAGTGAAATACAAACACAGGGCCGTTTTAAGGTCATCGTAGGCCGTAGGCACTTTCAAAGTCGTAGGCCCTCACCGATTTCATTTTTTAGTATTTTTCAAGAATGCGCCGGCACTTATTTGCCATTCTGGCTTTCGTAGGCCCTTGAAAAGTCCGTAGGCCCCAGGCACAGTGTCTACTGTGCCTATATGATAAAGCGGCCCTGTACAAACCACCTATACCTTACGCAGTTTTCAGCCTCTTTTCCTATCAGTTCTATTGGCTATATCTAGCCAAACATAATATTAAATGTTTATTTACAATAATATAAAATGTAAACGCCTGATATGTTTTCTCCCCTCCTCTTACTTAATCCATTACATAGGGTATTACGAATGTAGTGGTGATTCAATGATGTTATTTCAAGTCTATAAGGCTTTAATAATGTTAATAATATCTTCATCACCCACAAATGATATCTTAGCATTCTCCCTCACACACGAATCCTTCAATACAAGCCTGTTCAAAGCCACTTAGTTACCAAGTAATTGATTTCTCTTTCATCCTAACTGTCTGCCACAACCAGTAAAAGAGGACCAGACTCTGGACTGCGTCAGCGCCAGTGGCGTAGCTAAGGGGGGCGAGTGGAGCGGACCGCCTCTGGTGACAGCATATGAAGGGTGACACTATGTCACCTCCAACAAAATTTTTCCGCCAGGCTAATGTGCGAAAATAGTCTGAAAAATAGAATTGTTATAAAAACCCAACAACACAGGAAATGTGACCGGACGTTTCGCATACAGATCAAATGTCAACCGTAATTAGATATGTACACATCAGCGGTGGTACAGTTGGAGTCATTCCTTGGATTTTTCATCTGAAAGGTAAAACAGCTACTGCATGGACTGGCGATATCCTCGAGAAAATAGAAAACAAAGGACTGGATATTCAGTTATGTCGCGGTCAAGGGTACGATAATGCAGCAAGCATGGCTGGAATCCACGGTGGTGTGCAACAAAAGATCAAAGACCCTAATCCGAAGGCAATTTTTTTTACCTTGTTCGAATCATTCTTTGAACCTTGTGTAACGTTTTTTTGGAAGTCTTGAGGCACTGTAAACATTTTTTTGCTCTGTCGACCGATCGTTGGGATGTACTAGTGAAATACACAGGCCAAACAGTGAAGAGACTGTCCACAACTCGCTGGATAAACAGGTCTAACAGTGAAGAGCATGTCCACAACTCGCTGGAGTGCACACGCTGATGCAGTGAAACAAGTAATACAGAAGTTTAACCAGTTTGTGGAAGCCATTGAAGCTCTGTGTGATGTCGAAGAAAGCGTCGAGACAAGAGGCCCGCGCACAGTCTGTTGCCAGCTTATATGCGACATTTCTTTCATTTCGTTCTTGTTTTTCTGAGGTGGTGAAACACCAGGTATTACTGTAGACATGGTTGCAACCAAACTAAAAGCTCTCAAGGTCTTTGTGAAAGGGCATCGTACGAATTTTGTTGACAATGCCGTCCAGCAGGCACTTGTGAAATGTGAAGAACTTGATATCCCTACAGAGAAGAGAATCATAAGTAAGAGAAGATTACCAGGAGAGTAGGCAAGAGATGCTGGATTGTCATTGCAGCAGGAGACCAAAAGAGCAATGTTAGATTGTCTGGACCGTTTTCATATGTAATTAGATACGAGAGGAAAGGCAGTGAATGACATTTTGCTGACTTTTACTGCCGCTCAGCCAGCCAGTTGTCTGTTACCAAGCTCACAACCGTGTATGATGAGCTGAAGAAGATATTTGTCTAGATATTCCACGTTTAAGGCAACACGTTCAAGCAGCCGAAATAAATTTGGAGGAAGTCAAGCACTGGATTGTACTGCAACTTCTACGGTTTATCATCTGGTGGGATTTTTTTGAATCATTGCCATATCTTATGCTGACTCTAAGATTCTTTCTGACAATATGTGTTCCTGTGGCATCGTGTGAAAGACGTTTCTCGAAAATGAAACTTAAAAAACATTACCTACGTTCAACCATGAGCCGGTCGAGATTGTGAGATTGTCGGATATGGCTGTTCAGTCCATTGAACGCGAGCTTACACGACAAATAGATTTTGATGATGTCATTGAACTGTTTGCCACAATGAAAACAAGAACACATTCCTTCTAGGACTATAGTGTCGAAGGAAATTCTTTTGGGCTGTGCATTGTCGTGTTTTGCATTTAGATGTTCTGAAAGTGAACAGTTGCATTTTAAAAATCTTTGGATCTGAACTATTTGTTTTGTGGTATTGGATTTGGATTCTGTCTTGGATCATACATGTGAGCAGTAACGTACCGGTCAGTAAAGTAGAGCCTAGAGGTAGAGTATTTATAAAAAATTAGCTACACCTAACCATTCAGCAAAGGGTCGAGTGGGGTCACTGGGGTGACATTTGAACGGACCGCCCCGGGTGACGTTTACTCTAGCTACGCCACTGGTCAGCGCATTAATCCGACTCCACAATAAAAACATCTTTGGATGTGGTTATTGCTGTTGTTTTTTAAACTCCCCATTTATAGATGTTTCAGTTTGGTGAGCAAATGATTAAAATATATTCAATTAGAAAAATGCTACACAAATTGATTGGAAATTATTTTATGATGCCTAATGGCACCGTAATGATTTATGACTAAAACATACATAAATACTGTCATATTTTATATAAGGCAACACCCAATGGGAATCGGCTTAATTAAGGGTAGACCAAAAAGCAGATGGTTAGAGGCAGTGGAGAAAGACCTTTAAAGCCATAGGAGTGAGAGAGTGGAGGAAGAAGACTGTGGATAGGGAAAAGTGGAGAAGAGTAGTATGGCAGGCCAGGGCCCTAAATGGTCTGTAGAGCCAAAGGAAGAAGAAGAATTAAAGATTTACGGGAAAAGACATACAGCGATGTGGCGGATACAAAGAATTGTTTGTGAAATATTCTGTATAATAAAAATCTGAATACATTAGATAGCAGCCATACCTGTAGTCCCGTCAAAAATCAATGCCCCCCCTCCCCTTCACCTCCGACTCCCACATAAGTATTTTGGATACCCCCCCCCCCCAATCGCTTTTGATTGGCAGTTAATAGTAGGGCCGACAAATCCTGGCCAGACCGGGAATCCCCTTACAACTTCCTTTGTAACACACACACATGACGTCACTGAGAGCTGCATTACGCTGCTGTTGTTCTTTTAAATAATATAACCGTAATACAACGAGACGCCATAGTCTAAATCAGTGGTCCCCTAGGCCCTGGGCCGCGGACCCGTCCGTGGGCTTCCGAAGCCAAGAAACCTTCAATTGTTTCCTTTTTATATACTTTGGTGTTTTTCTCTCGGGATAGTGCGTCTTTCCATGGACGAGAGTTTAACCGGGAGCTGAGCGGCTGTGAGCGACAGTGGCATCGTAGATCAAAACATTCTCCCCTCTCTCCACAGCGGGCCGTTGTTAAACTATCAAACATCGACGTGTCCGCGACGAGAAAAAGGTTGAGGACCACTGGCCTAAATAAAAAGTGTGAATTGGGGGAGGGCGAGGGGGGGGGGAGCAGCTATTTGAAATGGTTAAGATGACATAGGACAACACAACAGACCTGTCAGAATGAGGCTGGGGAAAAAACTTCTTTCGTGGTCAGTTCCGTAACACCGCGGATTATTTTGAAATAATTGTTCTAAATAATTCAATTGGAAGCAGCAATGCATCAAAGAGTTGCGTGCTACTCAATAAATTATACAGAACGCGCATCGTAATTTTAATACAATGATTTGTTCTTAATGCCCGGTGAAAGCCGCCATATTTGTGTATTATAGTGTACTATTCTACTGTGTGACAGTATTAAGGTGCCAGACTATTAACTACAAAAGTGGCGGCATTTTTTTTTCAATCATTAGTAGAGAACTTTTTTTTTAATAGACATGCGCTTTCAGTATAATTTACTTTTTGTGTAAAGGTCTAAATGCCCAATATGACCGCCGTTGTCATAGTAACAAAACCGGCCATAATATACTAATGAACAGAACTTATTTGGGCAAAAAATATCTAATTAATCAATTAATTTTATTTATTTGACGGTTTTGTTGATGTTTCATTAACACTTTTAATTCAGGTATTATTAATGAATAATGTTTTATCACAACATTGATTCAGACGCTAGACACCACGTATGACCAGTCCACTGAAAAGTTCCAGACCATCAAAGACATCAACTACCTGTTCAACGACACCTTCGGTGCCGGCTGCCCACGTGAGATGGACTTCCTGCCTTGGCTGAGTAAACTCGGACTGCACAAATACTCCGAGCGACTGGACACCGCGTTGAGTCTGAGGGATGAGTTCTGGGAGGAAGAACTCAAACTGCTCAAGGTAAAGATGATATGCGCCCTTTTGTTGATTTCTGTGACTGTTCCAAGGGATATATTGAGGGCAGCCCCGTAGCGTGAAAATTCTACAGCAGGGGCCAGGCATTCTACAGCAGGGGCCAGACCAATAGCAGGGGGAGGGGGCAGGAAATCAATGTTAACTAAGTAGAGCAAACAAGCAGATGGCGGCCAGACAAAACGCAGTGAGTGGTCCGGCCCCCCAGGCCCCCCCCACACGCTTCGGGCCTGATTGAGGGGAAGGTGGCCCGGGCGGTATAGGTCTAGAGGGGTCCCCCCTTTGTGATAGTTTGTAAGGGTTTACCGAATGTAGTTAATGTCGTAGTGCAATGTATTGTTGAATGTGGCAGGTTTAAAAAAAGATTTAATTGACTTGAGTTAGTTAAAGGTAAAGGTTAAAGGTTAAGGGTTAAATGCAGTGCATCTTCAATCTCGAGACGTGGGAGTTTTCGTTTTTTTTTCTCTTCAGGCACCTAATGAAATGTGTCATAAATGTGTGGTTGACTCCGTTGTGTTGCCAGATAGGGCAGGTTTCAGCACTAGTTTGGGCGGTATTTTTTTTGGGCATCCGCGAGGGTAGAGGGGGGGGTATCTTGCCGATAGGTCGGAGACTATTTGGCGGCTCCAAAAATTTATAATAACAAAAATAATTCAAAAATAAAAACTCATTTAAAAAAAAATGACGCATTAAATCTACAGACAGGATTAAATTTTCATTCTACTTTTTGTTTTAAAAGATTGGCAGCACATTGGTGTGGGTGTCAGTGTGTATGTGTGTGTGAGAAAGAGAGAGACAGAGAAAGAGTGAAAGAATCAGTATGTGTGTGTTAGTGCTACTATAAGTGTGTGAAATGTGTTTGTTCTTATGTGTTGAAGTGCATGTGTAAATAGAGTGAGTGTGGGTGTGTGTATGTGTAAATAAAGTGAGTGTGGGTGTGTGTATGTGTAAATAAAGTGAGTGTGGGTGTATGTATGTGTAAATAGAGTGAGTGTGGGTGTATGTATGTGTGAATAGAGTGAGTGTGGGTGTGTATGTATGTGTAAATAGAGTGAGTGTGGGTGTGTGTATGTGTAAATAAAGTGAGTGTGGGTGTATGTATGTGTAAATAGAGTGAGTGTGGGTGTGTGTATGTGTAAATAGAGTGAGTGTGGGTGTGTGTATGTGTAAATAGAGTGAGTGTGGGTGTGTGTATGTGTAAATAGAGTGAGTGTGGATGTGTGTATGTGTAAATAGAGTGAGTGTGGGTGTGTGTATGTGTAAATAGAGTGAGTGTGGGTGTGTGTATGTGTAAATAGAGTGAGTGTGGTTGTGTGTATGTGTAAATAGAGTGAGTGTGGGTGTGTGCATGTGTAAATAGAGTGAATGTGGGTGTGTGTATGTGTAAATAGAGTGAGTGTGGGTGTGTGCATGTGTAAATAGAGTGAGTGTGGGTGTGTGTATAAGTAAATAGACTGAGAGGGGTGTGTGTATGTGTAAATAGAGTGAGTTTGGGTGTGTGTATGTGTAAATAGAGTGAGTGTGGGTGTGTGTATGTGTAAATAGAGTGAGTGTGGATGTGTGTATGTGTAAATAGAGTGAGTTTGTGTGTATGTGTAAATAGAGTGACTGTGTGTGTATGTGTAAATAGAGTGAGTGTGTGTGTATGTGTAACTAGAGCAAGTGTGTGTGTATGTGTAACTAGAGTGAGTGTGTGTTTGTATGTGTAAATAGAGTGAGTGTGGGTGTGTGTATGTGTAAATAGAGCAAGTGTGTGTGTATGTGTAAATAGAGCAAGTGTGTGTGTATGTGTAATTAGAGTGAGTGTGTGTTTGTATGTGTAAATAGAGCAAGTGTGTGTGTATGTATAAGTAGAGTGAGTGTGTGTTTATGTGTTAATAGAGTGAGTGTGTGTGTGTGTGTGTAACTAGAGTGAGTGTGTGTGTATGTGTAAATAGAGCAAGTGTGTGTATGTGTAAATCGTGTGTGTATGTGTGTGTTTAAAATAGAGCAAGTGTGTGTATGTGTAAATAGAGTGAGTGCTTGTGTATGTGTAAATAGAGCAAGTGTGTGTGTGGATGTGGGTGTGTGCATGTGTAAATAGAGTGAGTGTGGGTGTGTGTATGTGTAAATAGAGTGAGTGTGGGTGTGTGCATGTGTAAATAGAGTGAGTGTGGGTGTGTGTATGTGTACATAGAGTGAGTGTGGGTGTGTGTATGTGTAAATAGAGTGAGTGTGGATGTGTGTATGTGTAAATAGAGTGAGTTTGTGTGTATGTGTACATAGAGTGACTGTGTGTGTGTATGTGTAAATAAAGTGAGTGTGTGTGTATGTGTAAATAGAGCAAGTGTGTGTGTGTATGTGTATCTAGAGTGAGTGTGTGTTTGTATGTGTAAATAGAGTGAGTGTGGGTGTGTGTATGTGTAAATAGAGCAAGTGTGTGTGTATGTGTAAATAGAGTGAGTGTGTGTGTATGTGTAAATAGAGTGAGTGTGTGTATGTGTAAATAGAGCAAGTGTGTGTGTATGTGTAACTAGAGTGTGTGTGTATGTGTAACTAGAGTGAGTGCGTGTGTATGTGTAACTAGAGTGCGTGTGTGTGTGTGTGTATGTGTAAATAGAGTGAGTGTGTGTGTTTGTGTAAATAGAGTGAGTGTGGGTGTGTGTATGTGTAAATAGAGTGAGTTTGTGTGTATGTGTAAATAGAGCAAGTGTGTGTGTATGTGTAAATAGAGCAAGTGTGTGTATGTGTAAATAGAGCAAGTGTGTGTGTATGTGTAACTAGAGTGAGTGTGTGTGTATGTGTAAATAGAGCGAGTGTGGGTGTGTGTATGTGTAAATAGAGTGAGTTTGTGTGTATGTGTAAATAGAGTGAGTTTGTGTGTATGTGTAAATAGAGTGACTGTGTGTGTATGTGTAAATAGAGTGAGTGTGTGTGTATGTGTAACTAGAGTGTGTGTGTATACGTAACTAGAGTGAGTGCGTGTGTATGTGCAACTAGAGTGAGTGTGTGTGCATGTGTAAATAGAGCAAGTGTGTGTGTATGTGTAACTAGAGTGAGTGTGTGTTTGTATGTGTAAATAGAGCAAGTGTGTGTGTATGTGTAAGTCGAGTGAGTGTGTGTTTATGTGTAAATAGAGTGAGTGTGTGTGTGTGTGTAACTAGAGTGAGTGTGTGTGTATGTGTAAATAGAGCAAGTGTGTTATGTGTAAATAGTGTGTGTATGTGTGTGTAAATAGAGCAAGTGTGTGTATGTGTAAATAGAGTGAGTGCTTGTGTATGTGTAAATAGAGCAAGTGTGTGTGTATGTGTAAATAGAGCAAGTGTGTGTGTATGTGTAAATAGAGCAAGTGTGTGTGTATGTGTAAATAGTGCGAGTTTGTGTATTTCAATTCTCCTCGGCTTACGTGAGTTTACCTGGTTTGAGTGTTTGTGTGTGCGTGCGTGCGTGCAAGTATTAAATACATTTTTAAATAATAAAAAAAAATAAAAAAATCCCAGTTCATCTGGTGGACGGCCCAAAAGAAAAAAAAAACAACCACCTGAACATATTGATATGTTCACACCGGTTCATTTTGTCCATTTTTGTCAGGCAACCAACAACCTTTAGAGGGACCGGAAAAGGATGGTGGGGCGGTGGTGGGGGTGGGTGGGGGTGGGGGGCGGAGGTCGGTCATACTTAGTTGTCTGGTTCTCTTTTTTTTTTAAGCTTCTGCACGTGACATTAATGTTATTCAGTTGCCCTATTTCGATGTAAGGGGCGTGGATGGGGGGGGGAAGGAGGGTTGGGGGGAGGAGGAAGGGGTGTGTGGGGGGGTGGGGGGTAGAGTTCAATGAACTGACCGCCTGAATGCATTTCTTGATGGTTCTCTCTTCTTCCAGGCACGTGAGGATTCAGACTGTATTGTCCAGAGGTTACTCAAGCTGACCACTGACCCACAAAGTAAAACCCACAATGTCACGGAGATGACCGCGAAGGAAGTTTTCACCAACCTCATTCTGGCTGGTCAGTTTGTGTTGTTGTCATAGGTCATGTTAATCATTTCCAGATTGCGGCACATTGTCTTGAACTAATTGTCGTGAACTAAATGTCGTGAACTAAATGTCGTGAACTAAATGTCGTGAACTAATTAACGTGAACTAAATGTCATGAACTAATTGTCGTGAACTAAATGTGAACTAATTGTCGTGAACTAAATGTCTTGAACTAATTGTCGTGAACTAAATGTCATGAACTAATTGTCGTGAACTAAATATCGTGAACTAAATGCCTTGAACTAATTGTCGTGAACCAAATGTCGTGATTTAATTGTCATGAACTAAATGTCTTGAACTAATTGTCTCGAAATAAATGTTTTGAACTGAATGTCTTGAACTAAATGTCTTGAACTAATTGTCTAGTCTTGAACAACTAAATGTCTTGAATTAAATGTCTTGAATGGGCTACAATGAGTTCAGCGTCATACAAATAAAATTTTAAAATAAAAAAAATATATTACAAGAATACAGGAGGTATTCAGAGGTGTACCTAGGGTGGGTGGAAGGGGACAAATTCGAGAGTCTCTCCGGGCCCCATCTTGAGGGGGGCCCCAAATAAGTTTTTTTTACATTAAATATTAAGTACATTATCTCATGTCATGATGTCGAATGTCAAAATGCAGCCCCCCCCCCAAAAAAAAAGGCCAAGCCCCCGGCCCCCAATCCCTAGGTTCGTCACTGGAGGTATTTGTAACAAAATAAGCCAAAATAAATATTTGTTACATGTAAAATGTCCTACGAGTAACAAAAATTTAATGGGTTATTTAAGTGTTAAATGCAGCAATTTGCCTAAAGAAATCTTTTAAGGTTGTAAATCTTAATTTAAAAAGAAAAAAAATATATTATTGATCCATTTAGTGATGAAAATTATCTGCTTGATAATTGTATACTGGACACATTGAATTTAGAAAAATCCAAACCCTATCTTCTTAAATAAACAGCCATTATGTGTAGATTATGTGATGGTTCATCACGGACGATATAACATGGTCACAAAGGAAGGGAGGTAATTGTTAAAGCTTAGTACAATACAGGGTTAGATCCCTTTATATTATTATGTTATAGGTTGTTTTTTTTTTATTTCTCCTCGGCTAGGTACCGACACAACAGCGACCGCCCTCACATGCCTGCTCCTGATTCTCATCCACAAGACGGAGGTACAGTCAAAGATGTGGTCGGAGATACAGCAACACGTTGGTGTCAACCGGCTGGTCACTCTGGCCGACCGTGTCAACATGCCCTACGTGCAGGCTGTCCTGCTGGAGCTGCTCCGCTATACGTCGCACGTCCCGTTGGCCGTGCCCCACTACACGACGTGCGACACCAGCGTGCTGGGAATTCCCGTACCTAAAAATATGACGGTGAATCGTACATTTGTCTTATAAATCAGTTTCAATTAAAGCACTGAATGCTAAATTCTAATGGTATCCCAGAAGGTATTGCTATCAGTGCTCGATTTAAGAAAAAAAAAACCAGTGCCGGGGAATGAAAAAAAAAATTCTGCAGAGCCGCGGGATAAATGTCTATGATTTCATCCCCGGCTGGGATATATTAGCTAAAGCAGAGCCGGGGGATGACAGTTCTCAGTGCCGGGTGTATCCCCGGCATCCCCTGCGGTAAATCGAGCCCTGATTGCTACAACCATTCTATGAGGTGTTCTCAAGTAGCAAGATGTTCGTTGGAAATTACCTTTCAGTAAAGTTCCCTTAGCCCTTGAAGGCCATCGGGGCAAGTGGTCTGTTTCTGAACCCACCGCGTATTATGGTATTGTGGGGCTATTCTTTGTGGGGGGCCCCTGCAATCGTTTACATTGGTCAAACTAAGATTAAAAATGATAGCATCGAAGAATGGGCCCCGCCCCTGTTGCCTGCTGACGAATAATATTATCAGACCCAGTTCGCTGCTGATGAGAGATACATTGACACAGACAGGTAAACTATTAGACGGCATTCGACAATGACAGGCAGGTGAAGTGAGCTCTAATCTGATTGAGGGACACAGTATACATCAGGGATCCTCAAAAATCATGTGTGCCACGCCCGCAACACAGCCTTACTAAACTTCATATGTACTGCCCTCCTACCCTTCACTGTGGATTGAAATTTTAAAATTGCCCCCTTAGCAATCACCCTCCCCTCCCCCTTATCACACCATGTGGCGTAGGCAACCCATTAGTGAAACCTGGTCTACATACTATACACACACACATCAATAGGGGCATCTCTAGCACACCGGACTGTGTGCTTTCCTTGTCTTGGTTTAAATACTATATACGTTACCGTCAGTGTGTGAAATCAGGCAATGTATAAAATGCCTGATGGTTTTAGGCAAAGTATGAAATGAATTTAACACATTGCCGGTAACATATACACGCATTTAATAGCGGCATCTCTAACAAACTGGACTATATGGCTAACTAAAATCTTTTGTATTGTCCGCCCAGGTGTACATCAACCTTTGGGCACTACATCACAATCCTCAGCACTGGCCAGACCCCTGGGCATTTAGTCCTGAGAGATTTTTAGACGAGTCCGGCCAACTGCTCCCAGTGACTGACCCAATTAGGAGAAGGTAAAGAAAATAACCACTTCTGATATTTAAAAACAAAAAAAAAAAGGTTTATTGAACATGTGTACAGGTCATAGTTCATAACGAATGCTCTCTATTCACTGTAAATCGTATTTTTAAAAAAAAATAGATATTAGACAGACTGATGAATAGAAAATGAATTCTTTTAATAAACAAGAGCTTATTTCATGCCAACGATATCTAC
>JAGDYQ010000014.1:10229329-10236829 GCA_021962125.1 Bulinus truncatus | reverse complement strand
TTTACAAGTATATGCTATTATTTACAAGTATATGTTACTATTTTATATGTTATTGTCTACTTGACGAAGTCTTTTTTTTTCTAATAGAACATTACAGTATGTTGTGATTGTTGTTGTGTTTTTTTTCTAAAAGAATATTACAGTATGTAGTGATTGTTGTTCTGTTTTTTTTATAAGTGTATTACATAACTTTACTTTTATGACTTTACATATGTGTAGGTACTGTATGGTATGGTTGGTGAGAATACTTCAAATATGTTATCGATTTGTTTCGCCTGATGAATTATTGCCAGCTAAGCAACTACAATCTTTTAACAAAACACGAGCTACAATGGACATCACACACAATAACATCATATAATATCATACATAATGACATCTTGCACAATGACATCATCTACTATGATATCACATCACGCACAATGACATCACACACAAAGGCATCACATACAATGACATCACACTCAATGATATATACTTTGATATCACACATAGTGGCATCACACAACGACATCATATACTATGATATCACACATGATGACATGACACAAAATGACATCCATCATATGCTATGATTATCATGCACATTAAATACACTAATATATTCATTTTCGACAGTGTCCATAGAACCTCATATAACTTTCTTTATCTAATTCAATATTTGTCTGTCTCCCCCCCCACTTACCTATATTTAGACTGAATCGGTGATTCGGTGCTGAGACGCAGAGTTTGCACTAGGAGAAGCAGCTGGCTAAAAATGAGCTTTTCTTATTCGCGCTTCTAGTTCAATTCATTTTGACAATTTCGCCCAGCGTCCGAGGAGGAGGAGGATGACGACTTCTTAGGTTCAGCCACTGTCCAGAATGGACCCCCGCACTTACGAGATGGGCTTGAGTACTGCACCACTCAACATTACAAGTTAACAGCATTAGCCCGCCATTAATAATTAATAATATTTATTGATTCTTTCTTTTTTTACTTTGCCTGGGCTGACGTCTTCTTCTTTTTTTAGCATTTCAAACAAACATCAACTGGTGGCGATGGGAGTTAGGTGGATATGATCACTGAGTCTATATAGGATAACATGCATGGTCTAGGTTTGTTTAGAACTATATTTTGAGGTGGGGGGGGGAGGGATATGTTTGCATCTGGTGTTTCACTGTTTTTCACAATCTATTATGTTACTCAACTAGTATATAAATTCTCAAGGACGTCTTTGATCGACACAAGTTTTAATTTTAAATTGTGATGCATGCCCAATATAAAGAATCTGGTGATTTTTTTTTTTACTTTTATGATACAATAATATTTAGGTCAGTGGCATGCATTTTAACGTGCAGAAAGTGTGTCTGTGCATTTTTCAACATTTACTGCCAGTAGTCTATTTATGGGATATGGATCAAGGAATATGATGTTATGAAATGTTTTTTTTTTTCAAATGATGTTGTTTGCCTGAATACACCT
This sequence comes from Bulinus truncatus, assembly GCA_021962125.1. NCBI lineage: Eukaryota > Metazoa > Mollusca > Gastropoda > Planorbidae > Bulinus > Bulinus truncatus. The sequence goes on along the minus strand of JAGDYQ010000014.1, from coordinate 10,235,365 downwards.
GACAGTCACCCATCCCTGGAAAAAAAAAAAACATTGCTACTCGTAAACATGTTGTTAAGTGACTCTATTTTTCTATTTTCAGTTGTTTAACCTACCTCTCCTGGTAAGACTTTACCAATTCAAATGTTAAAAAAAAAAGTATGTGTAAACTTTCTTTTTAATTAAAAAACCATATGAAAGACAATTTTTCTATAATTAAATATCATGAGGGCAGGGGGGGGGAGTTTATATCTTTATTTATTTTATGATTCTTAATACGTGGCTTTTTAATGTGTTTTTTAATGTCTTCACAAGTATTGGAACATATTTGAACCCTATGGGAACCCTATTAAACCTACTAAGAACCTATTCCAAAACTTTACAACTGACGTTGCCTATGGTTTGTGGGTTTGTATTCTAGTATGTGTGGAACTGAAATAATTCGTTGTGATACAATTATTTTACATTTAAATCAAGTCATGACAGACAAAGATATATTAAACATTTAAACCTACCCACAAAGGTTTTATAGCATTTTTCTGATGAAAAAAAGCATATTTTACAGCATGAAAAAAAAAACTATAATGAATAAATATAGAAAGATCTTTCATACCATCAATTAAAAATCCCTTACTTGGCTTTTTTTTTAATAGATGAGGTAATGTAAACATAAATGAGATCATTAAGATCTAATCTGTGAGATGGGATCGGAATTGGTAATCTATATTATTATTGTTATTTTAAATAAAAAAATGATGAAACTAATTTGTCTATTGTTGTTTATTTTTTATTTGTTTGATCAAACTGAAAGAAATTCAAATGAAAAGAAAATATTTTCATAAGAAACTAAAAAGCAGTACACAAAGAATAAAAAATTGTATTCATCTGAAATTTAAAAAAATGTACTGACCAGCAATACTTATTATAAATACATATAAACAGGACACTTCCAATACTTATTATAAATACATATAAACAGGGCACTTCCAATACTTATTATAAATGCATACATATAAACAGGGCACTTCCAATGTTATTATAAATGCATACATATTAACAGGGCACTTCAACTACATATTAATAAATGCATATAAATGCATACATATTAACAGGGCACTTCTAATACTTATTAATAAATGCATACATATAAAGGGCACTTCCAATACTTATTAATAAATGCATTTAGATGCATACATATAAACAGGACACTTCCAAAACTCATTTCAAAACACATACAAACAAACAGGGTTTTCTTCACTGCAGACGGAGAGGAGCGTGACAACATTATTTCCGTGCTCCAGGCAGGTGTACATTTATGGACCACAGGCTAGGTCAATAGTTGAGGGCCCCCTAAGCAAAAAAAAAAAACTTTGTTATTCTTCCTTCGTGCAAATATTTGTGCCTATTACATTCTTTGATATCTGGGATCACCTATGGCAACTCAGGGGCAATTTATCCCATGGCCCATGACAAGTCATCAGACTGACCTTCACCCTGGCATCAGATAGTTCTACTATCCATAAGAATGACCTTCTCTCTCTCTCTCTCTCTCTCTATATATATATATATATATATATATATATATATATATATATATATATATAAATATATATATATATATATATATAAATATATATATATATTGCATGGTGTTGTTTTACGTCTGTGGAAATGGGAAACAATCAATAACACTTTTTTTGAGCCAACTAATCAAATCAATTGTCTCAGACCAAATGTATGTAAATAGATTTACTTGGAGTAACATTTGCTCTGCAATGCAATGTAATCCACTTTCATACCGAGCAGACTGGTTAATGGGTTTTTTTCAGGAGAAACTATTTGCTACGTGATATCATGTATTATCTCCATTTAAAAAAAAATATTGACCAAGTTCTGTCAATAACACGCCCATGAACAAAATAATTCATTTCTTTAAAAAAAAAATTAAAAAAAAAGATCAGAAATATAATTATTGGTTTTGTTTTTTCTAAATATGCTTCGTCTTTTGTTAGCGATTTTAAAATGTAGTCATCTGTGTCAGTCCCATTTTTATGTCTTTATTCTTTACAAATAATAGCTGGGCCTTTACTTCCCTGTTCAATTTGTACAAATTTAACTTTCATAAATGTTGAAATTTTAGGAACTCTCCTTCCTGGTCTGAGAGACATACCATGATCCACGGGGGATGAATCATAGGGGTTCTCTAGTCAGGAAAAAAAAAACATTACTTGCGAGGGTGGTGGTACTGTGGTCAATGAGGACTATCCGAGACCGCAGTATTCACAGCTGGCGGTGGTGACGGATGTGGTCGGCACACAACACCCTTCGACTCCGTCCCACTCAAGCATACCTGCGCAGTCTGCCATTTCGGGCTGAGGGTACACCCGAGCACATTACACCCTCACCTGTATCCGTGTGTTTTTTGCTCCCCTTTCCTTTTTCGACATTCTAGCCGATCATTGATACACACACCCTGCTGGACTGGCCAGTTTGGGCAAGGATTACAACCCATCTTTCTGCCATCCCTGCAGATGATAGCGGGCACACTCACCCCGCCGCTCTGTAGGGCTGGCAGACGTGCGTCAGCGCCGCCAACAATGCGAGTGTGGTAGGCACACTACACCCTACCATGCTGTAGGAGGCACTGGCTGGCAACGGCGGCGTAAAAAAAAAAGGTTGAATAAGGTGGGCCTTAGCTGGTGGCCCAACTGACTTGTTCAAATGTACGACGCTGAGTGTACTAATGATTCTCCATTGGTCATCCAAAAGAGAAAAAAAACGTGCAAACAATTAAAATTTTAAAATTAAATTTAAAGAAATTAAAAAAAAAGGTTTTTTTTTACGCCCCGAGTCGTTTGATAACAAAACATACAATTTGACACACACACACACACACACACACAGACACACACACACACACACACACACACATAATGACCGTAATTGAAAACTTAGACCATGCAATCATCCTCTCCACATAATGGCAGGTGATTCCCGACCCCCCCCCCGCCCCACCCCATCCGTGTCCGTGTTATTTTTGAATTCTCAAAAGATATCTTTCCAATATGTTGATGACGCTTGTGATTCAGACCGGAGAGTAAGTAACAAGCCCAATGGCTACTGTGTTATTGTTGTTTGTTTATTTGTTTGTTTTTATTTCCAAAAAAAAAAAATGGCGTGTGGAGGAGGTCCCCACCATAGAAGTATAAGCTCGAATCGACTTGAGAAGTCTTAGCACATAATATATCACAAGACAGTTTGCCCAATTTTAGTCAGAAGAAAGACATGGAGATGGCTAGAAGAAGGCTAAGTAGAATTATATTTGGCATTAAACGTGAAAAAAAAAGTCTGCTCCGTTACTAGACAAATAAAATGGATTTTTAAAACCATAAAGCTTGGTTTTTTTTTTTTTAATTTTTTTTTTTTTTTTGAATTTTGGAAAAAAAATTAGTTAACAAGACTGAATTAGCGGTAACGGATTTGTAATAATACAAAACATAAAGTATATTTGGTGTTGTAGAACAACCATGAAGTTATTGCGGTTGCTATAAATCGTATTTCAATAACGTATGTCAAAAATATAAATATTTAAAAAAAAAAATCTAGTTAGAAGATATTTAATCACCTCTATACTTATGTGTTGAGAGAAGAACTGTGAAATGAACTAATCGACAATTTAACCCATGTGTTGAGAGAAGAACTGTGAATTGAACTAATCGACAATTTAACCCATGTGTTGAGAGAAGAACTGTGAAATGAACTAATCGACAATTTAACCCATGTGTTGAGAGAAGAACTGTGAAATGAACTAATCGACAATTTAACCCATTCATTTTATTTGTACTGGTCATACCTAAAAGCATAATTCTAGATTTAAGTAAAATACAGTCAAGAATCAATTTAAGCCAATCCCCCCCTTCCCTCCGCCTTCCCCTTTAAAGTTGGGTGGATTTTGGGACTATCGCCGGAACCTGAAGAAGAATCCCAAATTAATCCCTGATTTTCCAGACGGGACTCCTCCTATCGACAGTCGAGTGCTTTACAGTTTACACCGCACGACCACCGGAGATTGGGACTCGCCGGGGGCAATAACCCAGTGATTGAGAATGTAAGTCAATCAGTTATACTAAAATAAAATAACAATTAACCTAGTGACTGAGTATGTAAGTCAATCAGTTATACTAAAATATAACAATAATGTATTTATATTATTTTTTATATTTTCAGGAACAAAGCCATCCTACGTGTTGCTCACCCATATGAAGGTGACATTCATTTCCTTTCGTTTTAATTGGCTAAATAAAGCAAAAGACTGTTTGTTCATGTCCAGACTAACCGCTGTTTACTTATTAAATAGTATGTTTACTATAAATGGTACCATATGTTTATAACTGTACACATGTCCAAAGTAACCGATGAAAAAATATACACGTAAAGCAGAAAGATGAAGAACAAAAGGTTGAAATATTATTGAAGTCAAAATATAATTTAACCGAATAATTCTGCAGTAAAATAATAATACAATGTGCTCAATCTGTAATGAAAATAGCATCAAAGATATTTCCAAAATACTCTTTTATAATAGGCAATATTTAATCTTGCGCAGCACATTATTTTGCTTGTTTTTTGGCAGGCTCTTAATGTAATCTCTTGCTGGGTTGTCTAATGGAATAATTCAATGATCTTTTTACAGAATAAACAGAGAAATTCTGTGTCATAACAATTTGTCCCAAAGGCAAATCGATTTTTTCGTTATTCATCGCCTGTTCATTCCAAAATTCAAGCCATCTCTTGTTTGAACATATTGTCTTTGTGTGTGTCTGTTTGTGTGGTCATCGCTTGACGAAACCAATCCTGATACCAGGACTACGGCTTGACCAACCAACATCAGACTTTGGCATAGCCACGTAACGGGTTGAAGCCCAGTCGGTGCTGGTAGGTTTGAATCCACAGAGACACACGACACATTCATTATTTTTGCTATGCGATGGTATTTGTCTACCACTTGATGAACTTTGTCTACAAGTTGTGTTTCTCACACTTAGTGGTTTGTCTACACGTGTTGGTCTTTATCTACACTTGGTGGACTTTGTCTACACGTGGTTGGTCTTTGGTGGCTAAACTGCATCCTGAGAGACTATATGATGTGGCTGAACATCCTGAGACTATATGCTGTGGCTAAACACCCTGAGACTATATACTGTGGCTAAACACCCTGAGACTATATGATGTGGCTATACATCCTGAGACTATATGATGTGGCTAAATACCCTGAGACTATATGATGTGGCTAAACATCCTGAGACTATATACTGTGGCTAAACATCCTGAGACTATATACTGTGGCTATACATCCTGAGACCATATGATGTGGCTAAACATCCTGAGACCATATGATGTGGCTAAACACCCTGAGACTATATGATGTGGCTAAACATCCTGAGACTATATGATGTGGCTAAACATCCTGAGACTATATGATGTGGCTAAACACCCTGAGACTATATGATGTGGCTAAACATCCTGAGACTATATACTGTGGCTATACATCCTGAGACCATATGATGTGGCTAAACACCCTGAGACTATATGATGTGGCTAAACATCCTGAGACCTAGCTCTCAGTATTGGCTATACATCCTGAGACTGTATGATGTGGCTAAAACACCCTGAGACTATATGATATGGCTAAACATCCTGAGACTATCTCAGATGTAACACACTGCCTGAGACTATATGTTGTGGCTAAACATCCTGACGCCAGAATTTCTTTTTTTAAATCTGATGAGCCAGGGGAAAAAAAGTTACCAAACGAAAAACCCAACAACTTGTCCTGATGCTTATCGTTTTAATTTTTTTTTTCTGTCTATCTTGTATTTGTCGATTACTTTTTTTTATTTCTCTCTCCTTCTCTCTATCTCTTTCGCTTTCTACCTCTCTCTTTCTCTCTTTCTTTTTTTTTCACCCTTGTTTCAATTTTCAATTTCGTTTTTCTCCATTCCTACCCCCACTTTTACCGGTCAAACTTTTTTTTTATTTGTGCTTCAAATACATTTA
>JAGDYQ010000014.1:10207765-10228829 GCA_021962125.1 Bulinus truncatus | reverse complement strand
CAGTGGCGTCACTAGGTTTGGTGTGTCACCCGGTGCGGTAACTCATGGTGTCACCCCTCTCATGACACTCCGGTCTCCATATTTTTTTTTTCCAGAGACCGTATATGTGCGCATGCGCGACTTTATTATTTTTTTTCCGTTTCCGGGGTCAGGATTTTAGCGATAATTGATATCTATAGGTCAGTACAAGTATACCAATAATTTCATTAAAATAACGCACTGGCTCCGGATACGTCTAAGACGTACTAAGTATTTTTTTTCGGGATACGTCTAGCAAACTTTGATGACGTCAGTAAACAGAATGAATGAGAACTCTTATTTACTGCAGACGTTGATGACGTTATTTACTGTTAATAATGGGAGATATATTTTTTTTCGGGGACCATCAATAGATATTGCTCCACACCCTAACCCTATCCCTAACCCTAATCCTGAAAAAAAAAATCTGATAAAAAAATTATTTGTCTCTGAGAGGAATCGAACCCGCACATAGTTAGCAATAAATGGTTCACGTCCAAACGATTAACCCACTCTGCCAGAGCGCCACAGAAAATAGCTACAATTTTAATATATAATCAGAAAAAAATTGCTCGGTTATGCAATTTCCCGCGAAAAGAAAATAACTTTAAATCATAAGAGTTCATCTTAGACGTCTCCGGAGCCAGTGCGTTAAAATAATTAATAATAAAAAGTACTCAGTGTCTGTTAGTAATCGGAGATATTTTTATTTATTTATAAAAATCAAATCCGGCTTTGAATTATTTTAAATTACAAAATAAGAATATAGACCTAAAACAAGATATTTTGCATTTGGGTGTCACCCCTCGTGAGGGTGTCATCCGGTGCGGTCCGCACCCCCCGCACCCCCCCTAGTGACGCCACTGCGCGGACCCGTCCGTGGGCTTCCCAAGAAACATTCAATTGTTTCCTTTTTATATACTTTGATGTATTTCTCCCGAGACTTTCCATGGACGAGAGTTTAACCGGGAGCTGAGCGGCTGTGAGCGACAGTGGCATTGTAAATCGAAACATTCTACAATATAAAAAAAAATAAAGTCCAGTTGTCCACGCCCCTCTCTCCACAGCGGGCCGCTGTTAAATTATCAATCATCGACGTGTCCGCGACGAGAAAAAGGTTGGGGACCACTGGCCTAAATAACAAGAGTGAATTGGAGGGGGGGGGGAATAGCTATTTGAAATGGTTAAGACGAAATAGGACAACACAAACTGACCTGTCAGAATGAGGCTGGTAAAAACTTCTTTCGTGGTCAGTTCCGTGACACCGCGGATTATTTTGAAATAATTGTTCTAAATAATTCAATTGGAAGCAGCAATGCATCAAAGAGTTGCGTGCTACTCATTAAATTATACAGAAAGCTCATCGTAATTTTGTTCTTAATGCCCGGTGAAAGCCGCCATATTTGTGTACTAATGTGTACAATTCTACTGTGTAACAGTATTAAGGTGCCAGACTATTAACTACAAAAGTGGCGGCATTTTTTTCAATCATTAGTAGAGAACTTTTTTTTTTAATAGACATGCGCTTTCAGTATAATTAACTTTTTGTGTAAAGGTCTAAATGCCCAATTTGGCCGCCGTTGTCATAGTAACAAAACCGGCCATAATATACTAATGAACAGAACTTATTTGGGCAAAAAATATCTAATTAATCAATTAATTTTTTTTATTTGACGGTTTTGTTGATGTTTTATTAACACTTTTAATTCAGGTATTATTAATGAATAATGTTTTATTACAACATTGATTCAGACGCTAGACACCACGTATGACCAGTCCACTAAAAAGTTCCAGACCATCAAAGACATCAACTACCTGTTCAACGACACCTTCGGTGCCGGCTGCCCACGTGAGATGGACTTCCTGCCTTGGCTGAGTAAACTAGGACTGCACAGATACTCCGAGCGACTGGACACCGCGTTGAGTCTGAGGGATGAGTTCTGGGAGGAAGAACTCAAACTGCTCAAGGTAAAGATGATATGCGCCTTTTGTTGATTTCTGTGACTGTTCCAAAGGAAATATTGAGGGCAGCCCCGTAGCGTGAAATTCTACAGCAGGGGCCAGGCATTCTACAGCAGGGGGCCAGGCATTCTACAGCAGGGGCCAGGCATTCTACAGCAGGGGCCAGGCATTCTACAGCAGGGGCCAGGCATTCTACAGCAGGGGCCAGGCCAATAGCGGGGGGGGGCCAGACAAAACGCAGGGGAGCGGCCCCCAATCCCCCCGCACGCTACGGACCTGATTGAGGGAAGGTGGCCCGGGCGGTATAGGTCTAGAGGGGGCCCCCCATTGCGATAGTTTGTAAGGGTTTGCCGAAGGTAGTTAATGTCGTAGTGCACTGTACCGTTAAATGTGACAGGTTAAAAAAAAAAATTAATTGACTTGAGCTAGTTAAAGGTTAAAGGTTAAATTCAGTGCATCTTCAATTCGAGAATTGGGAATTTTCGTTTCTTTTTTTTTTTCAGGCACTCAATGAAATGTGTCATAAATGCGTGATTGACTCCGTGGTGTTGCCAGATAGGGCAGATTTCACCACTAGTTTAGGCGGTATATTTTTTTGGGCATCCGCGAGGGTAGAGGGGGGGAGGGGTTCTAACTCGCCGATAGGTCGGAGACTTTATTTGGCGGCTCCAAAAATTTATAATAACAAAAGTAATTTAAAAAATAAAAACTCATTTTACAAAAAATGACGCATTAAATCTACAGACAGGATTAAATTTTGACACTACTTTCTGCGGTTTTTATTTTAAAAGATTGGCAGCACATTGGTGGGTGTGTTAGTGTGTGTGTGAGAGAGAGAGAGAAAGAGAAAGAGAGAAAGAATCAGTATGTGTGTGTTACTATTAGTGTGTGAAATGTGAATGTGCTCAGAGTGTTTGTTCTCATGTGTTGAAGTGCATGTGTAAATAGAGAGAGTGTGGGTGTGTTTATATATATGTGTAAATAGAGCAAGTGTGTGTATGTGTAAATAGAGCAAGTGTGTGTGTATATGTAACTAGAGTGAGTGTGTGTGTATGTGTAAGTAGAGCAAGTGTATGTGTATGTGTAAATAGAGTGAGTGTGTGTGTGTGTATGTGTAAATAGAGCAAGTGTGTGTGTATGTGTAAATAGATCGAGTTTGTGTATTACAATTCTCCTCGGCTTACGTGAGTTCACCTGGTTGAGTGTTTGTGTGTGCGTGCAAGTATTAAATACATTTATAAATTTAAAAAATCCCAGTTCATCTGGTGGACGGCCCAAAAGAAAAAAAAAACAACCACCTGAACATATTGTTATGTTCACACCGGTTCATTTTGTCCATTTTTGTCAGCCAACCAACAACCTTTAGAGGAAAAAGGATGGCAGGGGTAGGGGCAGGGGCGGGGGTGGGGGCGGAGGTCGGTCATACTTAGTTGTCTGGTTCTCTTTTTTTTTTTAAGCTTCTGCACGTGACATTAATGTTATTCAGTTGACCTATTTCGATGTAAGGGGTGGGGGATGGGGGGAGGAGGAAGGGGGTGTGTGGGAGGGTGGGGGGGGTAGAGTTCAATGAACTGACCACCTGAATGCATTTCTTGATGGTTCTCTCTTCTTCCAGGCACGTGAGGATTCAGACTGTATTGTCCAGAGGTTACTCAAGCTGACCACTGACCCACAAAGTAAAACCCACAATGTCACGGAGATGACCGCGAAGGAAGTTTTCACCAACCTCATTCTGGCTGGTCAGTTTGTGTTGTTGTCATAGGTCATGTTAATCATTTCCAGATTGCGGCACATTTCTTGAACTAATTGTCGTGAAATAAATGTTTTGATCTAATTGTCTTGAACTAAATGTCGTGAACTAAATGTTTTGAACTAAATGTCTTGAACTAAATACCGTGAACGGGCTACATGCGTTCAACGTCATACAAATAAAACTCTAAAAATAAAAACATATATTACAAGAATACAGAAGGTTTCAAAGCGTAGCTACGGTGGGGGGAAAGGGGGGGAGGTCTAAATTCGAAAGTCCCTCCGGCTCCATCTTTGGTGGGAGGTGGGGTCCCAAATATTTTTTAGATTAAATATTAAGTACATTATCTCCTGTCATGATGTCGAATGTCAAAATGCAGCCCCCCCCCCAAAAGGCCGAGGCTCCGGGGCTCCCTAATCCCTAGGTTCGGCACTGGAGGTATTTGTAACGAAATATGCCTAAATAAATATTTGTTACATGTAAAATGTCCTACGAGTAACAAAAATGTATTGGGTTATTTAAGTGATAAATGCAGCAATTTGCCTAAAGACATTTTTAAAGGTTGTAAATCTTAATTTAAAAAGAAAAAAAAAATATTATTGATAACTGATGAAAATTATCTGCTTGATAATTGTATACTGGACACATTGAATTTAGAAAAATCCAAACCCTATCTGCTTAAATAAACCGCCATTATGTGTAGATTATGTGATGGTTCATCAGTGACGATATAACATGGTCACAAAGGAAGGGAGATAATTGTTAAAGCTTAGTACAATACAGGGTTAGATCCCTTTTTATTATTATAGGTTTTTTTTTTTTTATATTTCCTCGGCTAGGTACCGACACAACAGCGACAGCCCTCACATGCCTGCTCCTGATTCTCATCCACAAGACGGAGGTCCAGGCTAAGATGTGGTCGGAGATCCAGCAACACGTTGGTGTCAACCGGCTGGTCACACTGGCCGACCGTGTCAACATGCCCTACGTGCAGGCTGTCCTGCTGGAGCTGCTCCGCTATACGTCGCACGTGCCGTTGGCCGTGCCCCACTACACGACGTGCGACACCAGCGTGCTGGGAATTCCCGTGCCTAAAAATATGACGGTGAATCGTACATTTGTGTTATATATCAGTTTTAATTAAGCACTGAATGCTAAATTCTAATGGTATCCCAGAAGGTATTGCCACCAGTGCTCGATTTAAGAAAAAAAAAAACCAGTGCCGGGGATAAAAAAAAATTCTGCAGAACTGCGGGATAAATGTGCTTTCATCCCCGGCAGGGATATATTAGCTAAAGCAGAGCCGGGGATGACAGTTCTCTGTGCCGGGTGTATCCCCGGCATCCCCGGCGGTAAATCGAGCCCTGATTGCTACCATTCTATGAGGTGTTCTCAAGTAGCAAGATGTTCGAAGGACACTACTTTAAGTAAAGTTCCCTTAGCCCTTGAAGGCCATCGGGGCAAGTGGTCTGTTTCTGAACCCACTGCGTATTAAGGTATTGTGTGGCTATTTTTTGTGCCCCCCCCCGCGCAAACTAAGATTAAATGATAGCATCGAAGATAGGGACCCCCCTTCCTGTTGCCTGCTGACGAATAATATTATCAGACCCAGTTCGCTGCTGATGAGAGATACATCGACAGACAGGTAAACTATTAGACGGCATTCGACAATGACTGGCAGGTGAAGTGAGCTCTAAGCTGGTTGACAGACATCAGGGCTTCTCAAAATCATGTGTGCCACGCCCACAACACAGCCTTACTAAACTTCCTGTGTACCTCCCCCCTCCTGCCCTTCACTGAGGATTGAAATTTTAAAATTGCCCCCTTAGCAATCACCCTCCCCTCCCCCCTTATCACACCATGTGGCGTAGGCATCCCTTTAGTGAAACCTGGTCTACATACCACACACACACACATCAATAGGGGTATCTCTAGCACACCGGACTGTGTGTTCTCCTTGTCTTGGTTTAAATACTATATACGTTACCGTCAGTGTGTGAAATCAGGCATTCTAAAGAATGCCTAGGCAATGTATAAAATGCCTGATGGTTTAGGCAAAAAATGAAATGAATTTAACACATTGCCGGTAACATATAAAGGCATTTAATAGCGGCATCTCTAACAAACAGGACTTTATGGCTAACTAAAATCTTTGTATTGTCCGCCCAGGTCTACATCAACCTTTGGGCACTACATCATAATCCTCAGCATTGGCCAGACCCCTGGACATTTAGTCCTGAGAGATTTTTAGATGAGTCCGGCCAACTGCTCCCAGTGACTGACCCAATTAGGAGAAGGTAAAGAAAATAACCACTTCTGATATTTAAAAACAAAAAAAAAAAGGTTTATTGAACATGTGTACAGGTCATAGTTCATAAAGAATGCTCTCTATGCACTGTAAATCGTATTTTAAAAAAAAAAAAAAGATATTAGACAGACTGGTGAATAGAAAATGAATTCTTTTAATAAACAAGAGCTTATTTCATGCAACGATATCTACGGGGACTGTTTAACTTGAATTAAATGTTCTAACTGGTCATCTCAATTAAATTTTTTCTACCAGTTCACTAATTATTAACTCTTCTGTTTATTAATGTTTGTCTAATAAACAAGACATTCAAAAATCGGCTACCAAAGGGGGACTAAATGAAATCAGTATTGTCAATTCGCTCTGAGTTCTCGTTCTTTGTCCTGTTTTCTAACGTTACTGAATTTGTTTAACAAAAATTTATGACGATAAAAGTAAGGAAATTTTCAAGTTATTTAGTTCCTCTTTTGTTTTTTTTTGTGGGACGGCTGGCCGAGTGGTGTAGATACTCGTCTGTCGACCTGAGAGTCCTGGGTTCGATCCACAGTGAGAACCATGTGGAATTTTTCCAGGTGAAATGTGTTTCAAAGTCGTCCCACAAGTCCACCCAGCTTTAAATGGGTACCTGACTTTAAGTTGGGGAAGTAAAGGCGGCTGGGCGTTGTGCTAACCACACAACCCCTTCATATGCCGAGGTTATAGAAACAGATGAATTCTACACTTCATCTGCCCCGATGGCCCGTTAGGGTTAAGGGAACTTTACTTACTTTACTACTTTGTTTTTTTTACAGAATCAGACTTTTTATAAGAAGGAAATACAATATGACCAATACATGAAATTACAATATGACCTATACATGAAATACAACATGACAATACATGAAATTACAATATGACCTATACATGAAATACAACATGACAATACATGAAATACAACATGACCAATACATGAAATACAACATGACCAATACATGAAATACAACATGACCAGTACATGAAATACAACATGACCAATACATGAAATACAACATGCCCAATACATGAAATACAACATGACCAATACATGAAATACAACATGCCCAATACATGAAATACCACATGACCAATACATTTTCAATCATTGTTTAAAAATAAATGTTATATAAATCTAGTAATCCTATTGCAGGAGTTGCCTTTGGGGCTAGCAACTGGGCGACCTCTCAGGTCCCGCACTTTAGGGATGGAGGTGGGGGGGGGGGGCGCTTTGGAGATTTTATATCATCCCACTGTAACTGAAGTACAAATTTGTTCCAGGTCCCGCCAATGACATTCGCCCTAAACTCCGCGTACTGCTAATGGCCGTATCTGCCAGTAACAGTTTAATTTGAGAAATGGATTTCGACAGTAGCTAGGTATAGGAGTAGTTTGTAAGTGTAGCTAGGTATAGGAGTAGTTTGTAAGTGCAAATCTTTCTTGGTCATGTAGGCAAAATGCTCTGCTCCAAACTAAATGAATTGGGCCATGGGCACAATGAAAGCCCGGCATGTCATGTACAAACGACTGTGTGTGTGTGTGTGATACAGGGTACGACTGAATCGTATAATTGACCCAAAGGTCAACTCGTGCAGCCGATTAATATTGCAAGTCCTTGTGCACGGTTCTTTCATCTAGAAATTGGGTCAAAAGATCCAAAGTATATGTTATTATTTACAAGTATATGTTACTATTTTATATGTTATTGTGTATTTGACGAAGTCTTTTTTTTTAATAGAATATTACAGTATGTAGTGATGGTTGTTCTGTTTTGTTATAACTGTATTATATAACTTTACTTTTATGACTTTAAATATGTGTAGGTACTGCATGGTATGCTTGGTGAGAATACGTCAAATATGTTATCGATTTGTTTCGCCTGATGAATTATTGCCAGCTGAGCAGCTACAATGTTTTAACAAAACATGAACTACAATGAAAATCACACACAATAACATCATATAATATATATGATATCATACATAATGACATCTTACACAATGACACCATCTACTATGATATCACACAGAATGACATCACGCACAATGACATCACACACAAAGACATCACATACAATGACATCACCCTCAATGATATATACTTTGATATCGCACATAGTGACATCACACACAATGACATCACATACTATGGTATCATACATAATGACATCACACATAAATGACATCATATACTATGATATCATGTACATAAATACACAACATATTCCGACAGTGCCCATGAACTCAGATAATTTTCTTTTATCTAATTCAATATTTGTCTGTCTCCCCCCCACCCCCCCCCCCACTTATCTATATTTAGACTGATGGTATTCGGTGCTGGACGCAGAGTTTGCCTAGGAGAAGCGCTGGCTAAAAATAGACTTTTCTTATTCGCCACTTCACTAGTTCAACATTTTGAATTTCGCCCAGCGTCCGAGGAGGAGGATGATGATGACACTAGGGTCCAGCCACTGTCCAGAATGGACCCCCGCACTTACGAGATGGGCCTGGTGCTGCACCCTCAACATTACAAGTTAACAGCATTAGCCCGCCATTAAATTAATAATATTTATTGATCCGGTTCTTTTTTTTTTTTGGTCTGGGCTATGTCTTCTTCTTTTTTTACTTGTTCAAACAAACTGGTGGCGATGGGAGCTAGGTGGGTGATCACTGATCTATATAGAATAACATGCATGGTCTAGGTTTGTTTAGACCTATATTTGAGGGGGTGGGGGGGGGGAGAGAGATATGTTTGCATCTGGTGTTTCACTGTTTTTCAAAAATCTATTATGTTACTCCAACTGATATAAATTCTCAAGGACGTCTTGACTGACATAAGTTTTATTTTAAATTGTGATGTATGCCCAATATAAAGAATCTGGTGATTAATTACTTCTATGATACAATAAATTTTTAGGTCACTGGCATACATATTAACGTAGAGAAGTGTGTTGTATTTTCCAACATTTACTGTAGTGGTGTATTTATGGGATATGGATCAAGGAATATGATGTTATGAAATGTTTTTTTTTCAAATGATGTTGTTACTGAATACACCTGACAGTCCACCATCCCTGAAAAAAAAAAACATTTACTGTAAACATTTGTTAAGTGACTCTTTTTTTTTATTTTCAATTGTTTGACCTACCTCTCTGGTGTTATTAAAGACTTTACCATTCAAATGTTAAAAAAAAAGTATGTGTAAACTTTCTTTTGAATTAAAAAAAACCATATGAAAGAAATTTTTCTATAATAAAATATCGTGGGAGGGGGGGTGTATTTATATCTTTATTTATTTTATGATTGAAAACATGCCTTTTTTAATGAGTTAATGTCTTTTAATGTGTTACAAGTATTGGAACATTTTTGAACCTATTGGAACATATTTGAACCTACTGGAACCTATTGAAAACGCCTGACGTTGCCTCTAGGTTGTGGGTTTGTATTCTAGTATGTGTAGAACTGAAATTATTCGTTATGATACAATTATTTTACATTTAAATCAAGTCATGACAGATAAGGATATATTATCACTAAAACTACCCACAAAAGGTTGATAGCATTTTTCTGAAGAAAAAAAAAAAATTTACAGCATGAAATAAAAGGCAATGAATAAATATAGAAAGTCTTTCAATATCATTAAAAATCTCTTACTTGGCTTTTTTTTTTAATAGACGGGAGTGAAACATAAATGAGAGATATTAATATCTAATCTGTGGAATGGGATTGGAATTGGTAATCTTAATTATTATTGTCATTTCAAAATAAAACAAAATAATGCTGAAACTAATTTGTCTATTGTTGTTTATTTTTTTATTTGTTTGATAGCTGAAAAGAAATTCAAATGAAAAGAAAATATTTTCATAAGAAACTAAAAAGCAGTACACAAAGAATAAAAAATTGAATTATTTTTGTATTCATCTGAAATTTAAAAATTTACTGACCAATACTTATTATAAATGCATACAAACAGGGCACTTCCTATACTTTTTAAAAAATGCATACATATAAACTGAAAACTTCCAATACTTATTAATAAATGCATACATATAAACAGAGCACTTCCAATACTTATTAATAAATGCATTTAGATGTATACATATAAACAGGACACTTCCAAAACTCATTTCAAAACACATACAAACGAACAGGGTACTTATTAACGTTTTTTTTCTTTACTGCAGATGGAGAGGGGCGTGACAACATTATTTCTGTGCTCCAGGCAGGTGTACATTTATGGGCCACAGGCTAGGTCAATAGTCGAGGCCCCCTAAGCAAAAAAAAACTTTGTTATAGTTCCTTCGTGCAAATATTTGTGCCCCTTACATTCTTTGATATCTGGGATTACCTATGTCAACTCAACGGCAATTTATCCCAAAGCCCATGACAAGTCATTAGATTGTCCTACATCATGGCAACAGATAGTTTACCTATCCATAAGAATGACCCCCCCCCCCTCTCTCTCTCTCTCTCTCTCTATATATATATATATATATATATATATATATATATATATATATATATAGCATGGTGTTGTTTTACGTCTGTGGAAATGAAACAATCAATAACACTTTTTGAGCCAACTAATCAAATCAATTGTCTCAGACCAAATGTATATAAATAGATTTACTTGGAGTAACATTTGCTCTGCAATGCAATGTAATCCACTTTCATATCGAGCAGACTGGTTAATGGGTTTTTCAGGGGAAACTATTTGCTACGTGATATCATGTATTATCTCCATTTAAAAAAAAAAAAATATTGACTAAGTTCTGTCAGTAACACGCCCATGAACAAAATAATTCATTTCTTTAAAAAAAAAATAAAAAAAAGAAGAATCAGAAATATAATTATTGGTGTTGTTTTTTCTAAATAAGCCGCGTCTTTTGTTAGTGATTTTTAAATGTAGTCATCTACGTCAGTCCCATTTTTATGTCTTCATTCTTTACAAATAATAGCTGGGGGCCCTCACCGCACAGTTTAATTTATACAAGATGACCAATCATAAATGTTGCTCTACTACTCTGGTTGCAAATTGGGCGCATTTGTTTCGGAGAGTATCAATAAATATTTTGATATTTGTATGAACTCTCCTTCCTGGTCTGAGAGACATACCATGATCCACGGGGGGTGGATCATAGGGGTTCTCTAGTCAGGAAAAAAATACCCATTACTTGCGAGGGTGGTGGTACTGTGGTCAATGAGGACTGTCCGAGACCGCAGTATTCACAGCTGGCGGTGGTGACGGATGTGGTCGGCACACAACACCCTTCCACTCTGTCCCACTCAAGCACACCTGCGCAGCCTGCCATTTCGGGCTGAGGGTACATGCACACTACACCCTCCCCTCTGTCCGAGTGGCAGGAAAAAAACCCTTTCCTTGCCATTCTGGCCGATCGGCAGTACACACACCCTGCTGGTCGGGCCAGTTTGGGCAAGGATTAAAACCCATCTTTCTGCCATCCCTGCAGATGATAGCGGGCACACTCACCCCGCCGCTCTGTAAGGCTGGCAGACGTGCATCAGCGTCGCCAACAATGCTGGTGTGGTAGGCACACTACACCCTACCATGCTGGCAATGGCGGCTTAAAAAAAAGTTGAATACGGTGGGCCTTAGCTGGTGGCCCAATTGACTTGTTCAAATGAACGACGCTGTATGTACTAGTGATTCTCCAAGAAGCCACTGCAGTTGGTCATCCAAAAATGAAAAAAAAAACGTGCACGCAATTAAAATTAAATTTAAAGAAATTAAAAAAAAGGTTTTTTTTACGCCCCAAGTCGTTTGATAACAAAACATACAATTTGACACACACACACACACACACAAATAATGACCGTAATTGAGAAACTTAGACCATGCAATCATCCTCTTCACAACATAATGGCAGGTGAACCCCCCCCCCGCCCCACCCCATCCGTGTCCGTGTTATTTTAGAACTCACAAAAGATATCTTCCCAATATGTTGATGACGCTGGTGATACAGACCGGAGAGTAACAAGCCCAGTGGCTACTTTGTTATTGTTGATGTGGTGCTGGTGATACAGACCGGAGAGTAACAAACCCAGTGGCTACTTTGTTATTGTTGATGTGGTGCTGGTGATACAGACCGGAGAGTAACAAGCCCAGTGGCTACTTTGTTATTGTTGATGTGGTGCTGGTGATACAGACCGGAGAGTAACAAGCCCAGTGGCTACTTTGTTATTGTTGATGTGGTGCTGGTGATACAGACCGGAGAGTAACAAGCCCAGTGGCTACTTTGTTATTGTTGATGTGGTGCTGGTGATACAGACCGGAGAGTAACAAGCCCAATGGCTACTTTGCTATTGCTGTTTGATTGTTTGTTGGAGGAGGTTCCGCCATAATTGCTCGAATCGACTTGAAGTCTTAGCACATAATATATCACAAGACAGTTTGTTCAATTTTAGTTCAGAAAGACATGGAGATGGCTAGAAGAAGGCTACGTTTGGCATTAAACGTAAACAAAAATCTGCTCTGTTAGACAAATAAAATGGACTTTTAAAATCATATAACTTGGTGTTTTTAAGTTTTGGAATAAAAAAAATAGTTAACAAGAATGAATTAGCGATGATGGATTTGTAATAATACAAAAGTAAACTATATTTGGTGTTATAGAACAACCATGATCCACGGTATTTAAATAACGTATGTCAAAAATAAAAATATTTTTAAAAAAATCTAGTTAGAAGATATTTAATCACCTTTATACTTACGTGTTGAGAGAAGAACTGTGAAATGAACTAATCGACAATTTAACCCATTCATTTTATTTGTTCTGGTCATATCTAATAACAATTCTACATTTAAGTAAAATATTTTCAAGAATCAATTTAAGCCAATCCCCCCGCCCCTTACCTCCGCCCCCCCCCCCCTTTAAAGTTGGGTGGATTTTGGGACCATCGCCAAGACCTGAAAAAATCCCAAGTTAATCACCGAGTTTCAAACCCGGGACTCCTCCTGTCGACAGTTTACATCGCACGACCACCGGAGATTGGGACTCGCCGGGGGCAATAACCCAGTGATTGAGAATGTAAGTCAATCCGTTATACTAAAATATTATAACAATTAACCCAGTGATTGAGAATGTAAGTCAATCAGTTATACTAAAATATTATAACAATTAACCCAGTGATTGAGAATGTAAGTCAATCAGTTATACTAAAATATAACAATAATGTATTTATATTTTTTTTTATATTTTCAGGAACAAAGCCATCTTACTAGTTGTTCACCCATATGAAGGAGACATTCATTTCCTCTCATTTTAATTGGCCGAATAAAGCAAAAGGCTGTTTGTTCATGTCCAGACTAACTGCTGTTTACTTATTAAATAGTATGTTTACTATATGTTGTATCATATGTTTATAATTGTACACATGTCCAAAGTAACCGATGAAATATGCTCGTAAAGCAGAAAGATGAATAACAAAAGGTTGAAATATTATCACAGTCAGAATATAGTTTAACCGAATAATTCTGCAGTAAAATGATAATACAATGTGCTCAACCTGTAATGAAAATAGCATCTAAGATATTTGAAAATATAACATAATGACGTCATTTAATCTTGCGCAGCACATTTTTTTGCTTTTTAGAGCATTTTCGAAAAAAAATGCTCTATTGTCCCCGTTTTGTCTGTCTGTCTGTCATCACCCTAGATCTCAACAACCATAAGTCCTAGACCCATGATGTATATATCATTTTGTAGGCCTGCCAAGAAATGACTTTTTTCCATTTCGCGATCTGACCTCTGAGGGCCGTAAAAGGGGGCGTAGTACCGTTTTTTACTATATAAGCTATATTAATAAAGGAGCGCCCATTCTCAGCAACTATAAGTCCTAGACCCATGATGTATATATCATTTTGTAGGTCTTGGCCTGCCATGTGTACATCAAAAGTTCATTTCGCGACAGGTCCTCTGAGGGCCGGGCTTCAGGGCTCCTAAGGGGCTTATATATTATATATACACCTTGTACGTTCAATAACCCATTCATTTGGTGCGAAATACTGCAGCACGTAGTTTCACCAAGATTTATTAAGAAACTCATCAAATGAAATAGTAAGCTTGTGTTCTGAGCTTAATTGAAAGTATCAGAGCTATGCAACAATTGACGGAGTTTTCGGACGATTAAATGACTATAATTTCGAATGTTTTCAATTATGAGTCCTATTTCAGTAACCACAAACCACTTGTAGTTAGATTTAAGAGAAAATAATTTTGTTTTCAAATATAAGAAAACGTCTTTTTAATATCTTTTTTCAGATATATGCATTACACAATTGAATTTATAAATATTTACAAAATTTACAAATATTTACTGAAAGATAGCATACGTACTGATACATAATACGAAAACGCTCTAGCACGTCCTGTGTCCAGAATGGAACAGGCTCAATTGCTTGTTTTTTTTTTGTGAGATCTTAATGTGTCTCTTTACTGGGTTGTCTAATGGAATAATTAAATGATCTTTTTACAGAATAAACAGAGAAATTCTGTGTCATAACAATTTGTCCCAAAGGCAAATCGATTTTTTCGTTATTCATCGCCTGTTCATTCCTAATTCAAGCCATCTCTTGTTTGAACATAATGTCTTTGTGTGTGTCTGTTTGTGTGGTCATCGCTTGACGAAACCAATCTGATACCAGGACTATGGCTTGACCAACCAACATCAGACTTTGGCATAGCCACGTAACGGGTTGAAGCCCAGTCGGTGCTGGCAGGTTCGAATCACAGAGACACAAGACACACACGTTGTTGTTGCTATGAGATGGTCTTTGTCTACACTTGATGGACTTTGTCTACAAGTGGTGGACTTTTTCTACACTTGGTGGACTTTGTCTACACGTGGACTTTGTCTACACGTGTTGGTCTTTGTCTACACTTGGTGGACTTTGTCTACACGTGTTGGTCTTTGTCTACAATTGGTGGACTTTGTCTTCACGTGGTGGTCTTTGGTGGCTAAACATCCTGAGACTATATGATGTGGCT
This sequence comes from Bulinus truncatus, assembly GCA_021962125.1. NCBI lineage: Eukaryota > Metazoa > Mollusca > Gastropoda > Planorbidae > Bulinus > Bulinus truncatus. The sequence goes on along the minus strand of JAGDYQ010000014.1, from coordinate 10,213,772 downwards.
AAACATCCTGAGACTATATAATGTGGCTAAACATCCTGAGACTATATGCTGTGGCTATACATCCTGAGACTATATGATGTGGCTAAACATCCTGAGATCATATGCTGTGGCTAAACATCCTGAGACTATATGCTGTGGCTAGACATCCTGACGCCAGAATTTCTTTTTTAAATCTGATGAGCCGGGGGAAAAAAATTGCAGACACGAAAAACCAACATGTCCTGATGCTTATCATTAAAAATTTTTCTCTATCTTGTATTTGTCCATTACTTTTTTTATTTCTCTCTCCTTCTCTCTATCTCTTTCGCTTTCTACCTCTCTCTTTCTCATTTTTTTTCACTCTTGTTTCAATTTTCAATTTCGTTTTCCACATTCCTACCCCCACTTTTACCGATCAAACTTTTTTTTATTTATTTCTTCAAATACATTTAGGGTACGTCACTCCCCCACCCCCTTCCCCCGCACACACCCTTCCTTCCCTGTGGTCCAGACGACCACCAAAAAGTCAGCAGAGGATTAATAGTTGTCACGTGACTTGCGCTGTGTGACGTTTCAATCCGCGAGCCTACAGAGAAAACAACATTAGCCTCAGACATTGATCGCTTCCCTGGCAACTCCCGGAAGCAAAGGGTAAGCGTGGAAATCAAAAAATAAAAAAAAAATTACTGACTTAGAACGGAATAATTCTGAAAAAACTTTGAATTTGAGAGTTTGACTTTTAGGCAAGTCACCTATGATATATTAAAAATAAATATATCTTACAAAATGGACAAATTTAATTATATTTCAGTTCATTATATCAGGCTAGTTTTACAAGATCAAAACTACCAGAGTATTTCGTAGAATCATGGAACTGTTTACAGTATGAGACCCAACTTAATTTGAATGTCACACTTATCGTAGTCGCACTCATCAACCATACCAAGTCAGCTCCGACCAAACCAACTGTACAACAGTCAGCTCCAAGCGAACCAACTGTACAACAGAGTCAGCTCCAAGTAAACAAAACTGTACAATAGAGTCAGCTCCAAGCAAACCAACTGTACAACAGAGTCAGCTCCAAGTAAACCAACTGTACAACAAAGTCAGCTCCGACCAAACCAACTGTACAACAGAGTCAGCTCCGACCAAACCAACTGTACAACAGAGTCAGCTCCGACCAAACCAACTGTACAACAGTAAATGTATGTTTTGACTATACCTGCAGGCCAACATATACATTAGTGGATTTTCTGTACGAAAACTCACATAACTTATGTATGATTTCAGTTTTGGTATTACATGTAATCTTTTTTTTAAATACACATACACATTTGGGGACCCTAGGCAGCTAGTCACTGTTTCAAATAATTAGTCATTGTTTCAAGCAACTAGTCGCTGTTTCAAACAACTAGTCACTGTTTCAAGCAACTAGTTATTGTTTCAAGCAACTAGTCAGTGTTTCATGCAACTAGTCACTGTTTCAAGCAACTAACCGCTGTTTCAAGCAACTGATCTGAAATAGGGTTAGTTGAGAAAATATAGATGTTTACTACAAGACTAATATAAATTTTAAAAAATCATTTGAAAAACTTTGCAAAGATTTTGTGATTTTATGTTTGAGTTGGTTTCAAGCAGTAGTTTTGTAATAAAAAATCTTTTTAACTCTTCATGACCATAAATGAGAGAGAGGTTTAAGTTGGTTAAGAATAAATGTATAAATATAATTTCAACAAAATGTCGCTTTTTAATTGACCTACGCTTCTATTTATACAAATTTTTTTCACATTTTTGTATAAATTATAGTTGTGTTTACTATGCATTAGAAACTTTTCTAAACGATTTAAATTTGAAATGTGAATTAATGATAAAAAAAAAATAATTCAATTCACACGGGTTGGGTTGAGCACTCCTGGGGGAAAAAATTGTATTTAAAATGTTTTCTAGATAAGAAACGACATAATGCTGAGTAAGATTTCTAAGCAACATGGCGGCCATGTTGGCTGTAAAATATTTACTTTTGCTGGCGGCGCCATACATCTTCGGCTCGGCATCCGGCGTTGACAAGGGCCAGCACTCCGTGCAGTCGTTCTTTTTAAAAATGGTTTGATTCACCATCTCAAATCACGATGAATTAAAGATACACGAGGAATAAATGTAAAAGAAACACAAAAAAAAGGGTTCAAGTAATATATATTGAAAACTTCTATAGGGCCGGATTTAGACCAGATAAGGCCCTAAGCTAATTGATACAAGGAGCCGATATTATATGTCAGTGCCTAATATTTAAATTTATATGACTCGGACGATTTTCGGGGAACCCCCAAGAAAGTTATAGATTGTATAGCTTATACGTAAACCCTGCGCTGATAACCTATGAAATAAACGACAAAACGCTTTATTAAAATTTATAAAGCTACGAAAATAAAGTCGGTTTTATAATAATAACTGAACTGGAGCTTTTGCCCATCGTATGACAACTTTTCGCCAATGGTGATTTTATGCACAGACTTTTTGTCCGATCGGTTTGACGACATGTTGCTTGTTTTCAGTCCCATGTCCACGTTTTCAAGGGATGAGTTCAAATCCAGTTGAGCCCAGGTTATGTTAATACACGTGCACAAGTAGGCTACCTGTCGGGGCTCCCACACAGAGGCGTAGCTAGGGGGCGGGGGTACATATCAGAGGTGTGCGGATCTTGAAATTTAGCGTCCGCGTCCGTCCATGGATTTCTATCAATGATCCGCGTCCGCAGAATCTTACAACATTGGTTTGCAGTCAGTCCGCGCGTCCGCATTGCTGAAATTTAGCTGTTTAAATGACTTGAAATTTTTTTATGGTAACGCTAAAGAAGATCCGCGTCAGTCCGCGAGTCCGCAACTTAACCATACGAAGCGTCCGCTGTCAGTCCGCGGATTCGGAAAAGTCTGCGGATCTACGTCCGCAAGCGGACGCGTCCGCTGTCCGTTCATCTCTGGTACATATGTCCCCGGGTGCCGAGGTTCAGGGGCGCCCAATGGTATATTTTACATATAATATTATATGGTTTTCGAATGGGGGGGGGCGCTAAAAAGGTATTAAAAAGGTAAAATGCCCCGGGCGCGAGTTGCCTTGCCCACCACTCGCTATGCCTCTGTTCCCACAGCAACAGATTAGTTATGATCGTTTACTGGGGGTGGGCCCTTTTTCAGTGGGGGGGGGGGCTAGGTGGTCGCCTCGAGTTCTATATAACCACTGGGCTAATAAGGCCATCGGCCCTGAGCTAAAATCGGCCTTGATTTTTTAGTTAATCTCACATTAGTATACTTTTTTGTCATTGTGTTCATTTTATTAGGCTATTTTTTGGTAACAGGCCTCAAGCCTATAGTAACCTTTATTCGACCTTGGTATTAAGTGTAGATCATAATCTTACTTCTAGAATGAACTTCATGGTACACAGACTTACAACACATAAACAGAAATTGTGCCTTCAAACATTAACCTTGATTCGTTATCTCCCTCCATTACAATCTTTTTACACGTTGTTGTTTTTCAATTACTCGGGCTCTCAAGTTAACAAAGATCGAGGGGCCACATATTAATTGGGGAACCGATTTAACGAGAATTTAAAACAATACTTTACCAAACAGTAGCTGTGCGTTTCTTACATAAATACTTAACAAAAAAAATATATGTCTTTAAATTATTCTTTTGTTCATTGGGTAAATAATTGATTTTATTGATTAAATTATTAAATCAGATATCATGAGAGAAATATGGTTGAAATGGATTGCTTTATAACCTTCACATGCCTTTAACCACAAAATGATGTCACCGGAAAAAAGTAACGGACAAATATAAAAAAGTTATCAGAGACTCTTAGATTTGGACGTATATATATATATATATATATATATATATATATATATATATATATATATATATGAGTGTGTACAGAGGATAGAATCAACAAGGTCAAACATACCTTGACAAATAAAGACACACAAAAATACATTCAAACCCAAACACTAACCCAAACACAAACACACATAGAAACCTACACACAAATCTACACACAAACCCACACACATGGCCACACAAACATACCTACAAACCTACACACAAAACCACACAGAAACACACCACACAAACCCAACACACAAAGCTACACACAAACCCACACACAGACCAACACACAAACCCACACACAAACCCACACACAGACCAACACACAGACCCACACACAGACCAACACACAAACCCACACACAGACCTACACACAAACCCACACACAAACCTACACACAAACCCACACACAAACCCACACACAAACCCACACACAAACCCACACACAGACCTACACACAACCACACACAGACCTACACACAAACCTACACACAAACCCACACACAGACCAACACACAAACCCACACACAAAACCACACACAAACCTACACAACATATTCACCAAAACGCACACTTTGTTTGAGCCCTTAGTAACGGGCACATATCGGTGCTCTGGCTTGTTTTCACTGTCTTATAACTGCATGATAACGACGCATTTGTAAGTTGTAGTTAATGTAAGATACACACACACACACACACACACATACTACTGTCTACTAGCAGGCTGTATAATAGCGGGCTGTGTACTAGCAGGTGGTGGTTCAGTGAAGGTCACACTTTACGAGATTCGTCCCTGCGTGATGCTACACCCACAAGGCCCGACAAAGACACCTGGGCTGTACTCGGTGATTAAATCATTGATCCAGTGAAGTATAGCCAGAGTACCTGTCTCCCCCCCCTTCATGCTCCCTGCCCTGCCCTACCCTCCCCCCTCCCCAACCCCAACTCTCTGTACCCAGCGTCATGTGATGGAGTCAACAAGAGATGAAGTAGAAGTAAGTACTCACGTTGAGACAGCTATCTTGTTGTTGAAAAATAAAAAAAAAACTGGAGTGCACGAAGTAAATGAAGCTTGAAGAAGCTAGGTATATACGTGCATGAAGTAAGTAGGGCGTGACGGTGAGTAGAGCTGCGTGCGCGTCATGGGGCTACTCGAGTGACTTGAATGTCAAGTGGTTGCGGTTACAAATTGGGATTTGCCTGAGTGGATTGGGGTCAAAGTGACCTCTGCAAATAAAACAAGTAATTAAGCCTGTTCCATTCTGGACACAGGACGTGTTAGCGCATTTTCATGTTGTGTATCAGTACGTTTGTTAGCTTTCAGTAAATATTTGTAAATTTTGGAAATGTTTATAAATTCAATTGTGTGATGCATATATCTGTAAAAAAAAATATTATAAAGACGTTTCCTTATATTTGAAAAAAAGTTATTTTCTCTTAAATCTAACTACAAGTGGTTTGTGGTTACTGAAATAGGACTCATAATTGAAAACATTCGAAATTGTAGTCATTTAATCGTCCGAAAACTCCGTCAATTGTTGCATAGCTCTGATACTTTCAATTAAACTCAGAACACAAGCTTACTATTTCATCTGATGAGTATCTTAATAAATCTTGGTGAAACTACGTGCTGCAGTATTTCGCACCAAATGAATGGGTTATTAAACGTACAAGGTGTAAAATGGGGCTATATATATATATATATATATATATATATATATATAATAAAAGCTCCTTAGGAGCCCTGAAGCCCGGCCCTCAGAGGTCCTATCGCAAAATGAACTTTTGATGTACACATGGCAGGCCAAGACCTACAAAATGATATATACATCATGGGTCTAGGACTTATGGTTGCTGAGATATAGGGCGCTCCTTTATTAATAAAGCTTATATAGTAAAAAATGGTAATTTATAAGCCCACTTTTACGGCCCTCAGAGGTCAGATCGCGAAATGAACTTTTGCTGCACACATGGCAGGCCAAGACCTACAAAATGATATATACATCATGGGTCTAGGACTTATGGTTGTTGAGATCTAGGGTGATGACGGACAGACAGACAGACAGACAGACAGACAAAACGGGGACAATAGAGCATTTTTTTTCGAAAATGCTCTAAAAAGTTGAAATTTTGTTGGACTTAA
>JAGDYQ010000014.1:10173594-10207265 GCA_021962125.1 Bulinus truncatus | reverse complement strand
TGCTTATTAGAAAGAATCATCCACAAGTCAGTGTTATTTAAAAATAGATAAGCTTTTGACTAATACATTTCTTATATTTATATACAACACCACATGATCTATTTAAAGGAATGTCTATCATGTTTCAATAGCTCTTTTTAAGGTCAGCTGTTCGCTGTAAGATGTCTAGTTAGCTAGTTTAGTTAGCTCCGTGGTTATGCAGTCCGTCTGGTGGCATTTGTAGTTGGGAACATGGTTTAATCCTGTTGAAGGGTTTTTTTTCTGTATAGTTTTTTTCTTCTGTTGGATGTTTAAAAAAAACAACAATCTACTAGCATTGACAATAAAAAATATGCCTAGCAATAATTTTAAAGTCAGCTTTAACTCTCAACCATCGTAGCATTGACTTTTCGACCACCGGTGAGCGACAATTTTTGGACGTTATAATTCTTTATATTTTTACTTTTGGTCAATTTTTTTTTATGTTTTATTATATATGTGCAACGCCGACCCTGGGATACAGTGGCAAAGAAAAATAGATTTTTTATTTTTGTAAAAATGTGGTAGTTGGTAAAATATTCCAAGTTTTGTTTTGAAAAAAGACATAATGCACTAGGAATTTTTGTCACTGTGGCTCCCTTTTTTGACGAAATGTCAAAAAAGGGAGTGCTTCGCGTATTTGAGGCCGGGCTGTTTGGTGACTAAGCATGATTTCTTAGGAAAAGTGAAATTTGGTGATTTTTTTAATATGGAAGGGGTGACAAAAGTGATCAACTTTTAAATAAGTATAATATCCTTAGAAAAACAAATAAATGGTGGAAAACTTTATTTTTTTATTCATTTAATTGTGTTTCCTGTCACTTATAATAATAATATAGAAATTTTAATGATCAATTTTGTCATGTCTAACATTGTGTTAAAATTATATGTCTTTTTTCACTCTAGAGGCATGAGTCCTTATTTTTTTTCCATATTCTATAGTATCATTTAAAGTTGAATAAAAAAAATTATCATAATTTTATGTCCAAATTTATTTATGTGTTATACAAATGAATAATGTTTATGTAAATAATAAAGATTTTGTCCAAATTCTTCATACCTTTTTTTTTTTTATTCTTACCGTTTGTGATGTATTTGTATTTTTAGTTAAAAAAAAATAATTAAAAAAAATCATTTACACTATAATTTTACAAAATTAAAAATTTCTAATATATCAAAAGTTTTATATCATTAAATAGCTTATTCATTTCCAAATTTAACGACGTATAACTTCACTAGGTAGCTTATAACATAATGAAAAATGCCTAGTTTTACAAAACACCCTGAAATCAGCTTTAAAAAATGACTGAAAATGAACAACAGTTGAGAGTTAATTATATTACTACAGGAACGTATATCTATATTAAATTTTTGATATTATTAATGACTAGAGATGCTGTTTGATGAATATTTTAGATCAAAATTAAACATCATTAAGAATTATAATAAAATTAACGCAAGCTTAATCGACACAAATTATTTAATTTATTATTAGTATTCAAACAAGTTTGCATGTCATTATATTCCAGTGGTAGCTAAAAGAGACTCTTAGAGGAGCTTAATGCTGCTTCCGAAGAGCCATTTCCTAATTTCTTTTATGCACTAAATATTGTTAAATTGACTGTTATGTGTTTCTTTAAGGATTTTTATTCACATCTGTCAGTTCAATTGTTGATGCATTTGCTGCTTAAAAACAATAGGATAGCCAGAAAAAAGGTTGTCAACTAATTGTATAATTCTTTATTTTTTACCCCCTCCCTTCCATTCATATTTTGACAAATTTCACTACCCATCCTCTCTCCTTCAAAGATAATGTTACTTACACTACCCCCATATGACCCAAAAGAAATGACACCGATTTTCTATCCCATAAGTCTTTCAAACCCATGACACATGTCAATTAAGTGTGAAAACATAGATATAAGCTAATTTTAGGGATTCCTGGCCTAGGATGACATAACAACAGGGCTGGATAGGATATACCCTATGCAAACAATCAACCAGCAAAGGAAAGATGGCTAAGCTGATCTGTTGTTTGTGGCCCATACCATGCCAGGGGTGATAGGCTTTAATGATGATGACATTTCAGTAGGTACTACAGTGGCAGTGTTATGCCCAACATGACATGACTTACATTTTTTGTGAAACCTAAATGGTGACTATTTTAGCAAAATTAATGTTTAAAGGAGAAATTTCATAAAATAAAGCACAAAAATCGATAGAATAGTGATGTTGTAAAAAGATTGCATTGCGATGATTTTTTTTTAAAAAAGGTCAGTTTATTTACATAAAAAAGTATTTTAGAGATTTGTTTTAGTTTTGAGATATTTTCGCTAAAACTAATTACGCAATGGCTTTTCGTGGAAGCAGTTCGTAAAAAGGCTATGCCCACGAAAACTTTCATGGGTGTCCACAAAAACTTTCGAGGGCGCTATGTCCACGGAAAAATCCAGCCGGGACCAGATTTTCCCGGTCATCATGGTAGTTTTTTTTGTTTACCTCTAGAACATGCTTCCATCAGCCTGTGATTAAAATAGGTTATTATTGGATTTATTAATGTTGAGTTTTGATTTAATATCTTTATTTCAATAAAACTGAATTTGACAATAAATATACAAATGTATTTATGCAATGTGTCTCATTTTTTGTTTTCATTTTTATTCAATTGTTGCTATTGACACAAATCATGGTTAAGTCTTCGGCGTCCGAACATAGTAATTTCCTGATTTATTTACGGATGAGAATAACCCCCCTTTGAACCCAAAAAATTAATATTTTCTTTCAAAATATTGTTAGATATTTTTTTTTTATTTTAAAGAGCGATAATAAAATTAGTTAAAATTAAAATGAACAATAAAAAAACTAAATTTTGAAATTTAAAATATTACACGAGAAAAAAAACCTTTTGTGCCGACACAACAGTCGCCATTTTGGCTGGTTCGTTTACAGCGTGTATCTGTCGGCACACTTCTGTCTCCCTTTAAATAATAAAACGGCTTCAGACGACTTGGATTTTAGTTCAAACTATTCCCCTAGTAAAGTTCTCATGAATGGGAGTCAGATGGTAGCCTTTATTCATCATATCATGAAGATATTGCATTAGTTTCTCCACTGAATGCTAATCTAAGAATGTAAGTATGAAGTTTTCTTATTTTATGCTAATAATTTTAATTTTTTTAAATGAAAAATATTTTGTTTTCTATTTTCCTGGGTATTATTAGTTAAAGTATTCATTTCTATGTTAAATAAATCTGATTTTTCTTTAAAATTTTATAATTTTCTGTAATGAATCAATAAATAATAACACGTGCTAAAGCATTGTTTATGTTATCAGCTGATTTTAATTTTTGGCTAAATAAATGAATCATTTATAAAGAAAATTATGGAATATTCTGTCATGTAATTTAAAGAGATATAAATTTGTAATGGTGTTAACTACATTTTTTAAAACCTGATAGTCTATATAAATGTAATTCTATTATTATGCAGTATATTTATATAAATATTTTGTCTTATCTTTAACTTTAGGGAACAAACATATATGACTATGACATTAGTGATGATGGACCTCTCAAAGCGATTCGACACTTCCAGCAAGGGGACCAGGCCTTCATCTTTTCAATGATGAATGACAAGAAATAAGACAATGTTATCTTGAATTTCTTATGCCAGGTAGCAATCATTCATAAATAAAATAGCCTGCTAATAATATCAAAATAAAGCATTGTTTAGGTTATCAGCTGATTTTAATTTTTGACTAAATAAATGAAAATACTTATAAAGAAAATTATGGAATATTCTGTCATGTAATTTAAAAAAGATATAAACTTATAATGGTGTTAACTACATTTTTTTTAAACCTGATAGTCTATATAAATGTAATTCTATTATTATGCAGTATATTTATATAAATATTTTGTCTTATCCTTAACTTTAGGGAACAAACATATATGACTATCGCATTAGTGATGATGGACCTCTCAAAGCGATTCGACACTTACAGCTAGGGCACCAGGCCTTCATCTTTTCGATGATGAATGACAAGAAACAAGACAATGTTATCTTGAATTTCTTATGCCAGGTAACAATCATTTATAAATAAAATAGCCTACTAATAATATCAAATTCATTGTTGTATTCTTTACTAAGGAAGAAAAGTGTTACTTTGTACTAATTTGTTAAGTTTTATATCATCAGAATTTTGATTATTACACGTATGGAATTAGAAATCATGTATTACAAACTGTATTGTACTTTTACATTTATGAAAAAAAATTCCATTCAAAATTTACATTGTTTTTACTTTTCTGCAGGAGCTTTTATCAAGTTGTGTTCTTCTGGAGTTATGGTACAAATTGGGAACTATACAAACAGCAATGCAAAACATAAGGAAGACCTGAAAAGTTCCCTGTAGGAGTACTGGACTAAGTGACACCCAATGAGCTTTACATACTTTTTGTTTTGTGCATGAGTATTATTCTAACACCAATTTAACATTCATATTTCTCCACACATTCATATTTCTCCACCGTTGTGCTATTCTATGGACTTTGGATGTGATCATTCATATCTAAGCTCAGATTCAAACTAATTCATGGATTTTAAAAAATATAAAATTTTGAGACTGAACAACACACTGATAAAAGGTAAAATATCCATTCATTTTTTTAGAATAAAGTGTACTGCCTGCCTTATGAAAATCTTACTATAGATGAAATTATCTGCATTGGTAAATATAGTTTTAGACAATACATTATAGATAAGCCAACTAAATAGGGGATGAAAATTTGGGTTTTAGCTGATACATGTTGAAGAAATGAGCACAATGTTAAAATGTCTTTCACTTAATTTCAGGAAAAAAATCTTTTTTTTTTCGATAAAGAAATGTTTTTGCATGTTTTACTGAAAATGATTTTTTAATTATATTTGTGGATAAATATTTATGAATCCTTAGTACATTGTGTATATTTAATGTAGATTTAATATAATCATAAGAATTACAGGGATTGTTATAAAAAAAATTATTTCTACCTGTTTTTTTAATTGTGAATAAAATTTAACACCATCTTTTTTTCTACATTTTACATACTACAAAATCATTATAAAAAAGTTGTCTAAAGTAATCAAATAGATGATAAAACATTCTGCATTTCTGCTCTCACTAATATATAATATGTGGCATTTTATTCAATTTAAATTAATTTGTTTTTGTTTGTTTTGGTTATCTGATAATTTCGGCTCATAAAATTAGTGTGTGTGTGTGTTTTATATAAAATGTCATAACTATTTTATTTATTGATAGATTTCATTGAATTGTGTGTTGTAATATATAATTTTGACTGAGGTTTAATATGAGAATAAAATTTACAGTATATCTCAAAAAAGAATTTTTTTTCCTTCTTGGTGTTTGATGTTTGTTTGTAAATTGTAAAAAAAAAATAATTTTTTTTTTTAATGCAAAATTTTTTTTTAAGAGATATGTCAACAAAAGTGGCACAGTTTTAATGTTTGTGCATTTCTGAATGAGTTGATATATAATAATGGGTATTTTAAAAAAATTTTAAATGAACAAAAACTTCATTGAACAGAGCAACCCAATGATAGTTAAAAAAAGGCAAAAAACCATAGGTCACGGAAGAGTTAATGTTATCCAACTAATAATAACTAGCTACACCACAGGATTTTTAACAAAATGTATATTGGGTATAAGAAGAAAATCATGTCATTATTTGACTACGTGATTTTTTGTTCTTAGTTATTAACTATTAATTTTGATTTATAATTGAAACACTGGACTGCTCCGTTAGTTTAAAATATTGAGCATGGGGCAATACAGATATTTCTAAAAGAAACTAATTAGGGCAAATATCAATTATAGAATGTTACTGCACTAATACTAAAAAAAAAAAAAAAAAAAAACTACTTAGTGTCACTGAGTAGAAATTAGAAGATTGGTAAAAGGCCTAAGTCACGTAATTTTTTTTACCTGTAAATATTTCGTGGACAACAATTAGTTTTGATTCGAATAGGTATTAGTTAATAAAGCAAACTTATTACTACAGTGTAGTAATTATATAGTATTTTAGTAAGTATTAGCCATGAGTTTGTGGGATAACTATTTTGTGTTAAATGCTTGCATTTAAGTATTAATTTATGATCTAACTTTTAATAGTACATATTTATTTTTTTTGCTATACGAATAGATCAGTTACATATTAAAATCAGAAATTAGGTTAAGAATTACCAAATAAGTTTACTTACTCTACTGTTATTATATATAAATGTCAATGTGATAATTTCATTTGTTATGAAATGTCCAGTGTAAGCAGAAGCGAGTAAACATAGTTGGGGCCCCATGTCTTTTAGAAAATATAGAGTCCCTTTGTAAAGTTTTAAACAGCAAAAAGAAATTGCTGTGTTGAATTGAGTTTTTTTTGGGGACCTGAAGTACTCTATGCCCAGAGCACCAAAATTTTTATAAAAAGCCTGTAATGACAGTAGGTGTATTATTTTCATAAAAAATCCCTTTGAGACACTAGACAGAAACGACAAGGAGAACAAAACACAATCTTTAACTCTAAGTAAAGCTTAATGTATATGACATGATAATTATAATTAATAAAATTTAAAACTATTTACATCATAAAAATTAAAATACTATTAAATTTAATTTACACTTAAGTTCCCCATAATGGCCATACGACAAACACGTCATGTGTGTGATAATCAGAATTCAGATTATTATTTAATAATTACTGCCTCGGTACTTAATTAACTAGTAAAGGAATATTTATTTTGCAGATTTCATAAATATCATAATTGTTTTAGTTTTCAGACGTCATGAAACTTCTTTTGCAGTATAATTGCTACCCCACAAACCTGTAGAAATTTTCCGAGCCTCCAATTGCGACCAAACAATAACTGTTTGTTAATTTAGAAAAAACACCAATTTCATTATTGCCTTCAAATTGAGCACGAACAGCCATCTTTGCGTTAAATTAACGAATAGATGCCCAAAGAACCAGCTAAAGAGACAAACTAAGTTATCTTATAGTTGTGCAATCACAGAAATAATGCTTTTAAGCAACGTGAGAAATGATGTTTGAGAAAAACGTCATCAGATTTTGTGGAGAACAAAAACACACTGGCCTATATTAGAAAAAACTCACTGAAATAAATTCCTTTTTTTTTGGTTAAAGGCTATTAATAATCGCCATGCTTTAATGTAATAAGCTAAATACAATAAACATTTTTATATCACATATTAAAAAAATGTATAAAATTAGCAAATGAAGGAAATATTAGAAATTTTTAGCAAAATAAAAAGTACTCTGAAAGCCTATGGCTATGTCCTACGCAGTCACTGGCTACTCTCTAAGAATTGGTTCCAAGTTGACCAAGTGCGATCCGGAGGACTGTAGACAGAGACTTATTATTATTAAAATTAAATGTCGACAGCACCTGGTGCGCGCCATGACTTATAAAAAGGGCCCAACAAATTCTAACTCTCTACCCTTTTTAACGTCTCTCATCTTTTGGGGCCAAATATTTTATTGTGCACCTGTGCTTCTATGGTGAAACGACCATTAACCCGGTCAAATCGCCTCTGGCCATTTGTGTGTGTATATGTGTGAAGATAGCCTCTAATGTATGTTTAGTCTAGCACCAGTGGCGCATCCGGGGGGGGGGGGCAGGGGGCTTGAGCCCTCCCCAGACCAAATCATCAATACATATTTTACTATATAAAGTCACTAAAAAGACTGTCAAACTGTCTTTTTTCAATATGTGAGCCTCCCCCCCCCAGCATTTTTTGCTGGTTGCGCCACTGTCTAGCACCTTCATCACACACCTGTCATCACATACTGATTTTAAAGTGAGCGCTAACAAGAAAGAATGTTCAACTAAAATTATGTTGCCTTGTAAATCACGTTTATTAGTATTAAAAAAATATGACTTTCTTGTGTGTAATAGTCAATATAGGTATTATGCTTCATTGAGATTTCTGTCGAAAAAAACAACAATACTTTTATAACCAACATGAGCTCACCAACTGGCAACTTAGAATGCGAAACAATTATGTCAAGACGTAAAAAGGGAGGCTATTATAAAATATGAATATTTTTAGTCTGTTGCATAACTTTCAGCTAGATCAGCCCAATTTTATTTTCTTAACCATTTTATTTTGTCCATTCAAGTTGACACCATATAAAGATTTATAATAATAGTATGTGTGGTTATGTACACACATATATAACTAAATATGCTATGAAAGGTGGGAATTGTGTTCAATCACAACTCTGTGACTTACTTGAATTTTTTATCATAAATTTCTGTACCTATTAGTTATTCCAGTTACTATCAGCAAAAATCGTTAGCATTCTTAAGATCACAAACAGTGTGTAACTATATAAAATGTACTGACTTTCAAGAAACCGCCTCAATTTTGTGTCAAGAAGTACTATAGTACGACAGACTTTTATGGCTCAATAGTTATAAGCGTGGTCTTATAAGTGTCTTTTCCTAGATCCCAAAATATACCTCCGCCTAAGGCCCTCTAATGTACCTTTGTCTAGGGCCTCCTAAATGTACCTTTGTCTAGGGCCTCAATGTATCTTTGTCTAGGGCCTAAATGTACCTTTGTCTAGGGCCCAAAATTACTCTTGTCTAGGGCGCAAAATGACCCTTGTCTAGGGCCAAAATGTACCTTTGTCTAGGGCCCAAAATTACCCTTGTTTAGGGCCCAAAATTACCCTTGTCTAGGGCCCAAATGTACCTTTGTATAGGGCCCAAAATTACTCTTGTTTAGGGCTCAAATGTTTCTTTGTCTACGGCCTAAATGTACCATTGTCCAGAACCCAAATGTACCTTTGTCTAGAGCCCCCATGACTAAGGTCCACAGTGTACCTTTGTCTAGGATTCTCTAGTTTGCCTTTCTAGTATCCTCAAGTATACATTTGCCTAGAATCCCAAAAAAAAACGTCAGACCGCAGGGTATATGTAACAAAATAAAACTGTTGGCTAATAAAAGTAAAATTCAATTTGAGCGGCATGCTAAGTATGGTTTTGTCTACTTACCCCATTTAATAATTCCAGCATATAATATTTTTTTTTTGCTGTAACAAATAATACTAAGAAATAACCTTTAAATTTAATAACAAAATGGTTTAATTTTTCGTTATAGGTAGATATGAAAACAAAACAAAACAACAACAACAAACAAACAAACATTGGCACCATGGCACTTAAACAGAAAATATTAAACTAAATAGTGTTTTAATTATAACAAATACATATATAAATAAATAAACACACACTTTCACACACAGACACACACACACACACAGGTTCAAACATACGTTCAAATAGATATTTATGATTAAAGGTTGGCGGTAAAAACGACAATAGGTAAAAAAAAAAGGTTGAAAAGTCAACAGCAAATAAAAAATAAATACATTCGAAATAGTTCTCCATCTATTTCTAGAACACTCCATCCACTCCCCCCTCTCGGCGTGCTTCCCCCCTTCCCCAAAGTGTCAAAGTGATGTCTAACATACAGGTCACTTTCAATTATATTAATGTCATCTTGCAAGTACGTTGGTGGAGACACGGTTTGGTCGGGTATAGAGCGCTGCACGGGGCTGTGATTT
Source organism: Bulinus truncatus (assembly GCA_021962125.1). Classification (NCBI taxonomy): domain Eukaryota; kingdom Metazoa; phylum Mollusca; class Gastropoda; family Planorbidae; genus Bulinus; species Bulinus truncatus. Next base: position 10,197,600 of record JAGDYQ010000014.1, on the reverse strand, counting down.
TACTCCAACCCCACCCATTCCGCATAGTTTGAATCATCCCCACCCACTCTCGCCAAAGTCTACTCCAACCCCGCTCGTCCCCCGTCAAAATCTGCCCCATCCCCACCAGTAAAATACCCGTATCAGCTGAAATAAACATAACCTCGTGACAACATGTTTGAACTAGCTACAAGTACTATAATTTAAAATGAATCAGCAAATTAATATTAAAAAAAATTAAAAAGAAAATTTATATTTAAACAAATAAAGACACATATAGTGTTAAGGTTTCAGCGTTGTTAAAGTTTTATTTTGATTGGGAGAACCAAGTGAGTTGTTGATATTTCAAATAGCTCTAACATGTGTATTACACTCTTCACCAGTCCTTCTTCGATGTCAGCCACAAACACCGTAGAATTATTCTGCTGGCGTCCATTTAATTACTTAAGGCACATAATTCTACAAAATTGGTTGTTACTGACTTCAACCTACTAGTATTGTCAAAACACTGAACCATCGTGCTTCAGAGTAGTTGGTAATAGGCCGTTATACTTTTATTATGAGCTCTTTAATTTTTTTTTTTTTTGCACTTTTTGAGAAATTTCCCGTGGAATTAAACCATGTGATTCTTTTTCATTCAAACCGTGCGGCAAAATAACATTAATAATATGACATTCACAGCCGATCTATGACATCTCTTTAAACGCAGCCTTCATATTGCTCTCATTATTTGATACAACCAGAATAGGGTACAGCTGCAAGGCTGATCAAACAGTCCAACGGATCGTGCTTGGCTCGCGAGCAATAGTTTGTCAGTGTCTGGCCTAGACAATAGTTGATCCATGTGTATGAATCGTCTTGTAGTTCACCTGACCAACACCTGTCATCTGAAGGAGTGTCATGTCTCGAGCTCATGATCACTTATCTAATCTCTTGTGCTAATGGCCACTTATCTAATCTATCAAAATGACAAAGGATTAAGGATTGTAAGTTTACTCACCCCGCCCCCCGGATTCCCGCAAGTTTAAAAACCAACTCCGCGGACTCCCCGTGAATGGTGGCGCCATCACCGCGGGAAAACCGTGGGCTACGCGGGTAACCCGTGCGGCTCTCTAGTCGGGACCAGGGAGCGACCGATAATCGGATCGGTATCGGACCGATATTGGCACTATCGGTTAATATCGGATCGGCCGATTGTTGTAGGGAGCGACCGATAGTCGAACCGATATTGGCACTATGGGTTAACTATCGGACCGGCCGTTTTTTGGCAACAGAGTTGCAGAAAAAAAAATCAGTAAATAAACAAATTCTATAACCAGATCAGACAAGTTTTTTTTTTAAAAAAAAGGAAAAAAAAAAACACGTAAAATTACATCAGCGATATGACCTTGAAACAATAGGATTGTCATTTCTTAATTCTAATGTATAACCTTGAATGATACAATTAGTGAACATCTGTGTGTATTTTTTTTTTGGATAGGAAGTTGGGAGGGGGGCGGGGGGGGGGTAAACAAGACACGTGTGGGCGAAGTGTTACAAAATATGACAGGGAAGGGGCGAACATGGGTTGACATACGTCATACCAAGGAGGTTGAATTTTTTTTTACTGGGGGCGGCATGACGTCACTAGGCTGAAACCAAGGAGGTTGAATACATAGCGACGGCGTCTATCAGATGCTTTGATGTTTATTGCAAAGCATTTGATCAAACAATGAAAATTGGCTAGCACAAAAGCAGAGTAAACTAGACTAAAAATAATCCTGTCAATATTGCCTTTCGAAGCGTTTCGAAGCAATCAGTAAATCATTTTTCATTGTTTGATCAAATGTTTTGCAATAAACATCAAAGTATAAATACAAAATATTATGTATTATGTAAAAATACAATTTTTACCCTGGCTTAATTTCGATATAGCGTATAATATAAGCTTTATAGGCCTCTATCAGCTGATCGTATAAATAGCTTTACATAGACTACAGCGCTTTGTAATTGACACATCAGAATAACTAGTCCACTAGAAATTAACTAGGGCCTTAGCAGACTTTAGAAAAAAAGTGATGACAAAATACAAAGCTCATTGGAGTCGTTTCTAGAATGAGAAAACTGGTATCATAATGAAAGCTGGTGGAATGTTTTGAGTCGAACATGGCGTCGATAGGCTGCGCCCACTGGATTCAGCCGCTTGGTACCATCTGATAACAGACGCCATCTCCATGTACTCAACCTCCTTGCGTCATACAGCACGAAAAAAAAACACGGGTTTGGCATTGTTGTTTATTAAAAAGAAAATATCGGTATCGGTATCGGTAAAAATGTTGGGGGAAAATATCGGTATCGGACTATCGGTAAAAAGGCATATCGGTCGCTCCCTCGGCGGGACTATCCGTCGGTGCAGAAAACAATAGCCACGCGGACATCACAAAAGACGGATAGAAAGGGACGTAACACTTTCTGACCGCGACGACCACTAAATCGTTGGGTCAACGATTTACTGATATAGGAAAGTGGGGTGGGGGTGGGGGGGGGGTTAAACACCGCCAACATCATACATATTATTGCGAGGTTTCGAAAATCTGGGGTCATTTAAGCCCAACAACTCTTTCTTCCAGGTGTCGAAGCGCTTAAAACTATTGATATAGGTGGGGATTTGATTTAACACCAAATCGTGCACAATTGTAGTCAAGGTTAATTTGTTACTAACAGGGTGGAGTCAGGACAGCAAACCGAGCCTCATTCTGGCGATTAAATACTTTACCATCAACTTGCCATAATTTGCCACTTATCTCGAAAACTGTTCATATTCTTCACGGCAAGGCCGCACCCAGAGGGGGGCTAGGGGTCTGCAGCCCCCCCCCCAATTAATTCAAAAAATCAAATTTTATTATAAAATATACTTCTTTATCATTGTGTTCCGATTTTTTCTTATATAAAACTCTCCGCACAGCCCCCCACCCCCAAGCCGCACAGCGCCCCCCCCCCCCAAAACAAAATCCTGGGTACGGCCTTGCTTCACGGAAAAATCAAATATCATCAATCGTTTTGACAATTTCATTTGTCATATTGATTTCGACAATGTTAAGTATCATAGTAATCTTGACAATTGCTATTGTCAATTTGTCTATTATCTGGACAAAAGAAAACAAAAAAAAAATGACCGATGATCGGTTTCACGTTCTAGACGATGCAGAAGATCTCAACCTTGATCTTGAAGATCTTTCGGTGGAAAGATCATATAACTATGACTGTGAGCACCTATTTGCCGTAGTTCCCTCCAGGCCCGTAACCAGAGGGGGGCTAGGGGGGCTGAGCCCCCCCCCTGCATGACCTGAGCCCCCCCGTGCATGATTTGAAATTTTTGACAAAATTTTAAAGATTGAATCTTCTTGAAGTTTACTTCTGGGTATTTTCGGCAGCATTGGCATTTGGTGCTTCATGAGCACTAACACGAATGATCACCCCATATCGCAGATCAATGTTACAAAAGCGTCTAAGCAATCTTTTCCTGCTTGCATTTGAAAAAGATTTAACAGACAATCTGAATGCTGAAGCTGGTAAATTCAGTGCTAAACCCAGGCCCGTAGCCAAGTCAAAGTAAGCAGGGAGGCACCAATACCCAGCAAGGGGGCACCTTTACTTTTTCTTTATTTTTTCCTCTTTTTCTTCTTTTTTAAGTGGGGGGCACTCCACACCTAGCGGGGGGGGGGGCACACCCCCCAGTGGCCCCCTTTGCCAAGGGGTTGGCTAAACCACGAAGTTTGCAAATTTGAATCGTATAATAATATAAGTTCGCAACAAGTGCCGACGAGTGGGGGGAGGGGGGGCAATGCCCAGGGGCCCGGCGAGTTTTAGGGACCCGGACTGAGCTGGCCAGTCAACTTTTTAAAATATTAATATCAGCCCAGGGGCCCGAAATTTCTGTCGATGGGCCTGTTCGCAACCTTGTAATAGTTTTATAGATTGATATCTTCTGAGGACAACTAGCAACTTAAATAATTTAATAAAATAACATTGGCTTCTGACTTCATTTTTATACATATGTATAATAAAATAATAAAGTACAAACTCCGTGATTTCTGAGTGATGTTATTTAATTTGCAAATTTACTTTTTAGCAGAATTAATTTTATTTTAAATTGAATAATTGCGACTGTTTTTGATGATAGATCTGTTCTTTGTTTTCCCCCGTTATCGCAAGTAATACATCATTAAATTATCGAAATATTTTTTGTTCTAAGACCAATTTTCAACAATGAAAACAGTTTTGCCCCCCCCCCCCGGTCATAGTTGTCTATTTCCGCCCCGATCATTTCTTCGGCACCCCCCCCCCCCCGAAAAAAATTTTTTCGCTTCCCCCCCCGAAAATGTCTTTGGCCCCCCCCCCAATCCAATATTCCTGGCTACGGGCCTGGTTCCCTCGCTCGAACATATTTTGGGCTCGATCCTTGATGGCCTCTCAACTGTGGTTGATATGAGTGTAGGACAAAATCCCCAGCGGACATAACGCCCAGCGGAAAAAAAACCCAAAATATTAAGATTGAATATAAGTCAATATTATTAATACTTTTATATATACGAAGTTGACCTTGGGCTAAGGGAAATTTTTTCGATATGATAGATATCATGTCTGTCAACACAGTCTATCATTAGGCATGTTTCTATGCTGTTTCACCTAAATAAAGGATTGGCTTTCGACCACTGTGGTTCTTATCTTGTTTGTTTTACCGTCTGCTATACAATGTGTGTCTGGCGCGAGAATTAAAAGGTAGAATTAAGACACGGTCACTATTGGCCTTGGGCTAAAACCTTTAATTTTATTTTTTTTATCTTGTAAGATAAGCTGTCTGTTGATGTAAAAGTTAACAAGAGAATGACTTAGGACCACTATGGCTCGACGGTTTAATGCAGCTAATTTGGGTACTTTGAAAAAAAAATCCTTCAAAAATACGTAGTTTTATATATATTTTCATCCAGGTATTCAACAAATAATAGGAGCCAAATAATAGGTTTTATAACAAAAATAGGGGAGAGGTCCAGTGGGGGTTTTGTCCGCTGGGGGTTTTGTCCGGATACCGGCCTTAGACATTTTTGTGATATAGGCAAGGACAAAAATGCCGCCCTTTTTAGTTTCATTTTCTAAGAAAACTCTATAAATGCTATTTATTTTGAAGTAAGTCCAAATTAGGAAAATAAAAATATTATATATTTTAGTTTTATTACTGGTCTTCATTCTTCATAACAATTTATTTAAATTTGGCAACTTTATAAAAGCTAAAAGAGTTTTAAGTATACCTAGTTTTAGGATTTTTTTTTTTGCTAAGTTAAAAAAGTACAGAAAAATATAAAAAAAAATGAAAGGTAATGTTTTTTAAGCATTAATACGATTGAAAAGAATTCAAGAAAAATATGCTTTTCTAGCTTTTGCAGAGGGAAACTCTTCAATTACTTCAGTCAGATCCAAATCTTCTGCAATCGTTTTCTCTATATATATTGTAGCAAAACCAACCAAACGATGCTGGGACATGGTAAAACGAAGATATGTTTTATGAGTTTAAGCTTTGAATAGTTTCTCTCTCTCCATACGCCACTGTTATCGGGAGTGTAAGCGAAATTCGCAATGCCACGTACGCATTCGGAAAAAGAGCAACCAAGCCCATTCCACATAGATAGTATAATATATCTCTAGGGCTTGATTTGTCTATAATTCTCCTTGGAAAGCAAATAATTCATCGCACAGTTCTATTGAATTAATGTCTGCTGAATCATCGTTTTCAGATGTTAAAGCTAATTGAAAGTCCATGCAATCTTTGAAAACCTCTCTTTTATCATATTTCTCCATTTTTTTAATGACATACAAAAAATCTAAATAAATCTCTATGAGATGTTAACTGCATAAATCGATCATTAACTGATTGAATTGCAGTATCCAATATCTGGTAAAAAAATTTACTCTGAAATTCATTTCTGGCTCAAGAATCGGATAGTGTGATCATAGTCAAATTGTCTCTTTCTTAGTCTTACTATATTCTTCAGCCAATGATTTAGCTGTTGTAATTGCTTTGGCAAAACCTTCATCTGTTCTATAATTCTGGAGCATAGTTTTAGTTGCAGTCAATTGTTGAATTGATTTTTTAAAATCTAGATCTTTTCTTGAAATGTTTTGCTAGATATATTGATATCAAATAAAACATCATACCAAATCACTAATGAACAAATAAACTTGAAATCGAGCATTTTTTGTGCAATTCCCTTAGCTTCTGCATGGGACTGAGTTCCACGTGGTCCAGAAAGTGAAAAGTCATCAGCAATTGAAACGAGTGCATCGTAAATTACAACTGTTAGGTATCGAATTACCTTCACAGCATTAACTCGACTTTCCCAGCGTGATGTGCATAACTTTTTAACAGTTAAACCTGCTGCCTCTTTGTTTTTGACATATTCTAGCAATACATTCCAGCGATGTGTTGATGCAGAAAAAAGGTGTATATATTTTGAATTACCTCAAAAAACCGTACTGCTTCCAAACAACAGTTTACGGCATCATTCACCACCAAATGCACATTGCATGGGACATAAAAGGCTCTGCGATTTAGCTCTTTAACTCTTGCTTTGACACCATTATGTATTCCCCGCATGTTCGCTCCGTTATCGTAGCATGTCCCCTCTTATCATATAGACAAATGCCCGAATATGAAAGTTCTTTAAGTAAAATTTCCACCATTCTTGCACCTGTAGATTTTTCAAATTCTACGAATACAATGAAGTGTTCATTGATAGAAACTTCTGAAGGTTTGTCATTTGTCGATTCATTTGCTGTAACAAATCTAACAATCATTGTCATCTGTTCTTTATGACTGACGTCTGGTGTGCAATCGAAAACTATAGCGTAATATTTCGCATTTTGGATCATTTATCATTTTCTGTTTTACCTTCTTACTCAACAGTTGAATGATCTCATTCTGAATATTTTTTCCTAAATAATGGTCATGAATTTCATCTGATTTTAAACGTTTTATATGTTCTTTCATTACCGGATCAAAGTCTGCAATAACTTTAACAAATTTCAAAAAGTTTCCATTATGAAGTGTAGGCCTATATAACCGATCAGACTGCCCTCTCAGGGGTACATTTTTAACTTCATGTACTCTGACCAAAGATATTATTCTTTCTAATACATCCTTCCAGTGTTTCGCTTCACGATTTATAAGGCGCTGATTCACGTCATCAATAGTTTTATTATTTGTTGTCCTCATTTTTAGTTCTTTCCAATCATGATAACTGGATAAATGATCTGGAGATTTTTCATGATGCTGCAATATACTTGACATATTTTTCCAGTCACAACTACCATGTGTTGCTAAGGCAGATTCACTACTGTTATATATTCTGCAACAAAAAACAATAAACCTTATCTACTGGCGTAGAATACATCAACCATTTCCTTTTTAAAGTTTCTCCGTTAGCAAGCTTGCGTGTATAGAGGTAATTAGAAAATTGTCTCCCACTTTCATCTTTCGGATAACCAGACTCAATTTGATCTGCTTTGGATCATGCTGAATAAGAAAACAACGAATATTATCACTTATACCTGGCCATTTAGCATTTAGCCATTATATCTTTAATCTAATTTTGTTAAATGCAAAATAAGAAAATAATTTTAAAAATGGTGATGTCATAATAAGGATGTAATAAATTAAGATAGAGTGTTAATCCACGTGACTTATTTGTTGTCGCCATTCTAAGCAATTTTGTGCTCTTATTTAATTCTACACTTTCTCAAATTCATTTTATTTCTAATTTTTATATTTTTGATTTGATTTTATTTTGCTTGAATTAGCCGCTCTTTGAAATAATGCCGCTCTAGGCAGCTGCCTATATCGCCTATACCTAAAGCCGGCACTGGTAGGAGCTTATGGGAATATTAGGAGCTTATGGGAATTTGTAGGAGCTTATGGGAATATGTTGGAGCTTATGGGAATGAATGGGAGCTTATGGGAATATGTGCCAATTGGGTCTACTCTTGTTTGGTATTTGGCTAATGGGACTTAGTTTTTGTGTTTATTTTCAACCACGTAAGGTCAATTATTTACGCATCAGTAAATTCTACTCATGTTTTTCAATTTTTGAAACGGACTATAATCTTCGTTTCAATTTTCTGCTATACAATGATCAACTGCCATGCATAAGTAGATTCAACTCTATGTCAATTATCGAAAAAAAGATATAAGGAAAGAGAGAGAGAGAGAGAGAGAGAGAGAGAGAGAGAGAGAATGGGAATATATGGGAGTGTATGGGATAATGCGGGAGCTTATGGAAATATGTAGGAGCTTATGGGGATTTTTGGGAGCTTACGGGAAATTTTGGGTGCTTATGGGAATATTAGGAGCTTATTGAGAATATGTTGGAGCTCATGGGAATATGTAGGAGCTTATGGGAATATTAGGAGTTTATGGGAATATTAGGAGCTTATGGGAATATGTGGAAGCTTATCGGAATATCTAGGAGCTCATGGAAATATTAGGAGTTTATGGGAATATGTGGGAGCTTATGGGAATATGTAGGAGCTTATGGGAATTTTCGGGAGCTTATGGGAATATGTAGGAGCTTATGGGAATATTAGGAGCTAATGGGAATATGTAGGAGCTTATGGGAAAATTAGGAGCTTATGGGGATATGTGGGAGCTTATGGGAATAAATGGGAGCTTATGGGAATATGTGCCAATTGGCTCTACTCCTGTTTGGTATTTGGCGAATGGGACTATAGGCTTTTTGTTTATTTTCAACCACGTAAGGTCACATTTTTACGCGTCAGTAAATTCTACTCATGTTTTTCAATTTTTGAAACGGACTATAAGCTTCGTTTCAATTTTCTGCTTTACAATGATCAACTTCCATGCATAAGTAGATTCAGTTCTATGTTAAGTATCGAAAAAAAAGAGATAAGGAAAGAGAGAGAGAGAGAGAGAATGGGAATATATGGGAGCGTAATGGATGATATGGGAGCTTATGGAAATATGTAGGAGCTTATGGGAATTTTTGGGAGCTTATGGGAATATTAGGAGCTTATGGGAATATGTGGGGGCTTATGGGAATATGTAGGAGCTTATGGGAAATTTTGGGAGCTTATTGGAATATTAGGAACTTATGGGAACATGTTAGAGCTCATGAGAATATGTAGGAGCTTATGGGAATATTAGGAGCTTATGGGAATATTAGGAGCTTATGGGATTATGTAGGAGCTTATGGGAATATGTGGGAGCTTTTGTGAATATGTGTGAGCTTATGAGAATATTAGGAGCTTATGGGAATATGAGAGAGCTTATGGGAATATATAGGAGCTTATGAAAATATGTAGGAGCCTATGGGAATATTTAGGATTTTGTGGGAATATTAGGAGCTTATGAGAATATGTAGGAGCTTAGGGGAATATGTGGGAGCTTATGTGAATTTTTGGGAGCTTATGGGAATATGTAGGAGCTTATGGGAATATGTGGGATCTTATGGGAATATGTGGGAGCTTATGGGAATTTTTGGGAGCTTATGGGAATATGTAGGAGCTTATGGGAATATATGAGAGGAAATAGGAAGTTTTGGGAGATTATAGGAATATGTGTGAGCTTATGGGAATATTAGGAGCTTATGGAAATATGAAGGAGCTTATGGAAATATGTTGGAGCTTATGGGAATATGTGGGAGCTTATGGGAATATGTGGGAGCAAATAGGAATTTTTGGGAGATTATGGGAATATGTGGAAGCCTATGGGAATATGTGGGAGCCTATGGGAATATTTAGGATTTTATGGGAATATTAGGAGCTTATGGAAATATGTAGGAGCAAATAGGAATTTTTAGGAGATTATGGGAATATGTGGGAGCTTATGGGAATATGTGGAAGCTTATGGGAACATGTAGGAGCTTATGGGAATATGTAGGAGCTTATGGGAATATTTTTGAGCTTATGGGAACATGTAGGAGCTTATGGGAATATGTAGGAACTTATGGGAATATGTGGGAGCAAATAGGAAGTTTTGGGAGCACATGGGAATATGTGGGAGCTTAGGGGAATATGTAGGAGCTTATGGGAATATTAGGAGCTTTTGGAATATGTAGGAGCTTATGGGAATATGTAGGAGCTTATGGGAATATGTGGGAGCTTATGGGAATTTGTGCCAATTGGCTCTACTCCTGTTTGGTATTTGGCGAATGGGACTATAGGATTTGTGTTTATTTTCAACCACGTAAGGTCAAATTTTTACGCATCAGTAAATTCTACTACTGTTTTTCAATTTTTGAAACGGACTATAAGCTTAGTTTTAATTTTCTGCTGTACAATGATCAACTGCCATGTATAAGTAGATTCAACTCTATGTCAATTATCGAAAAAGAGAGATAAGGAAAGAGAGAGAGAGAGAGAGAGAGAGAGAGAGAGAGAGAGAGAGAGAGAGAAAGAGAATGAGAATATTTTGGAGCTTATGGGAATATGCAGGAGCTTATGGGAATATGCGAAAATGTATGAGAATATGCGGGAGCTTATGGGAATATATTACAGTGCTTATGGGTATATTAGGAGCTTATGGGAATATGTAGGAGCTTATGGGAATATGTGGGAGCTTATGGGAATATGCAGGAGCTTATGGGAATATGTGGGAGCTAGTGGGAATTTTTGGGAGCTTATGGGAATATGTAGGAGCTTATGGGAATATGTGAGAGGAAATAGGAAGTTTTGGGAGATTATAGGAATATGTGTGAGCTTATGGGAATATTAGGAGCTTATGAAAATATGTAGGAGCTTATGGAAATATGTTGGAGCTTATGGGAATATGTGGGAGCTTATGGGAATATGTGGGAGCAAATAGGAATTTTTGGGAGATTATGGGAATATGTGGGAGCCTATGGGAATATGTGGGAGCCTATGGGAATATTTAGGATTTTATGGGAATAGTAGGAGCTTATGGAAATATGTAGGAGCAAATAGGAATTTTTAGGAGATTATGGGAATATGTGGGAGCTTATGGGAATATGTGGAAGCTTATGGGAACATGTAGGAGCTTATGGGAATATGTAGGAGCTTATGGGAATATTTTTGAGCTTATGGGAATTTTTGGGAGCTTATGGGAATATGTAGGAACTTATGGGAATATGTGGGAGCAAATAGGAAGTTTTGGGAGCACATGGGAATATGTGGGAGTATATGGGAATATGTAGGAGCTTATGGGAATATTAGGAGCTTTTGGAATATGTAGGAGATTATGGAAATATGTAGGAGCTTATGGGTATATTAGGAGCTTATGGGAATATGTGGGAGCTTAAGGGAATATGTAGGAGCTTATGGGAATATAAGAAGCTTATGGGAATATGTAGGAGCTTATGTGGGAGCTTATGGGAATATTTGGGAGCTTATGGGAATATGTAGCAGCTTATGGGAATATTAGGAGCTTATGGGAATATGTAGGAGCTTATGGGAATATTAGGAGCTTATGGGAATATGTAAGAGCACTGGCGGCGGAGCGGGGTTGGGGCAGGAGGCAGCGGCACCCCTAAACTTTCACTGGGTGGCGGACTCCTCCTTGATTTTCCAGTCTGATCCCCCCCCCCCCCCCCAAATTTTAACTTTGTTTAAATTTTTAAACTTTGTAATTCATTTTAGTTTTTATGTATCATTTTCATAATTCATTTGATTTATTTCTTATATTTAATATTTGAAAGAAATTATAATTAAATTATATTTTACAGAAATTAAATTTTTGAGAGCTGTTGTGGCATATTTTAAAATTAGTTGCAAGTACCCGGCTTTGCCCGGGTTTAAAAGAAGGTTTTCTATTTATTTAAGAAGCGTAATTTGATGTATAATTAAGATTTAAAATAAGATGAGTAAAAAAGGGTTTATTTGCATGCAATAAAAGGGTACATTTATCTTAAAGCGATGTGATACACAACATTTTTGGCAGTTCCCCCCCCTCTCTCTCTCTCTCTCTGTCTCTTAGGCATGACTGTAGCAAAAGATGACAATTGCTATGGATGAAGGAATGGAATGTAATAATGTAGTAAGTAATGTGATATTTTGTTTCCATTACCGATCATATTTATAGTAAGTTAGTTATGTGGGAGAGAAGCTCGTAAAACCTGAAATTGGGGTAAAAGTTTGCCAATTTTCATGTCTTTGATATCCAAAATAATTAATTACAATTAAAGTACCCATTGAGATGGAACGAAACCTGTTTAAGAACCTTCCCCTTGTAATTTTTATTATGTGTATCAAATTTCACGTTTTTTAGTTGTCTGGATCTTGAGTTTTAAGGGAACAGACAGACAGACAGACAGCAAATGCGTCTTATAAGTATAGAGAAGTATTGCCATCTACCGAATACGGCAAATGTAATTTTTAAAGAAAATACAATTATTTATTATCTTTTCATAAATTACTTTTTGTTTATTGAGTTTCACGTTTCCGGTTTCAGTTTCATGTTCATCTTCATTCATGATAATTATCAGTAATTTTCTGATCTAATATCACTATTATATTTGTAAACAAACTGACATTACGAATCAGTTGACGACAGAAGTGCTCAATGTTCATTTTCATTTTTTTTAATATATTATTTTTAAATAATATCGATTAAATACTTGCTACAGAATTACTATATTCTATTATTGAATTAAGGGGGTAAAATTTGTCTTTCGGTCATATTTTGTATTGCCCCCCCCCCTTAAATTTTCAAGGGGGGGGGGCGCCCCCTCTTGCATTTTGGCTTGCTCCCCCCCCCTTAAAATATTCCGTTCCGCCGCCGGTGTCCCTGGATGACTGGACACCCCGTGACATATGGCCTTATTACTACGACTGGTCAATACCTGAAGTATGGCGACGTTTCCGTATCATTCTACCTGAACCATGGGCGGAAGAGGTCAACATTGCGAGGGGGTGATGATCAAAACCCGTAGGTCAATGTCAAATCACCTAGAAGTAGGTTATGAAATCTGTACTCTGTTAGTCATTGGCGTAACTAGGTAGCGGGGCGGAGGGGGGCACCCCCTAACGTCAGTTTGCAACCAGCAAGGAGGCGGCATTTGTACCATTTAAGTGTGTGGGGGGGAGGGGCACGGGATCGGAACATCCTTTTTTTTTAAGTACACCCCAGGTGCCACTAGCGCAACTTACGACACATTATTTTTGTTTCCTGTGTAATTATCAAGTGAATGTTGGCAGGGTTTGTTTGATTTCTAGCTTTCATTAATATAACAAAATTACTATATTTGTATTTAAAATTATACATAAAAAAGGCTTTATTAGTTGAATCTCTTATTTATGTTTACTTTATGCAGTGGCGTAGCGAGTTGAACTCGCACCCGGGAAACAATACCTTTTTAGCGCCCCCCATTCGAAAACCATATAATATTATATATAAAATATACCATTTGGCGCCCCTTTGTGGGTAGCGCCCAGGACATGATGCCCCCCCCCCTTGCCCACACCTCGCTACGCCACTGACTGTACGTAACATTTATTTTTAGAATATTGTAACATGTAAAGAAGCATTATCTTCAACTGAGGCGTGGCTCTTTTTTTTTATCACTTGCGGTCTCCCCCTAGTCTATCAGTGGACCACATACCGACTGTCTTTAGATACAGTATCGTAGCCTCATCAAATACTGCATCTTCTACGTGTGCCAATAGACGTTTTAATTATTTTTACTGTCTCTTGACTTGCTTTTAAGGAATTTATCACTTGAAAAAAAAATTGCTGAGGGAAAAACGTCCAGCACATGTTTGAAATCATGTCTGGAGAACTGAAGTTTTCTAATAGATCAATTGAACCTCTTAATGATAAAATGTATTCCCTTCAAAATTCACCCGGGGGCAGGGCCGTGCTTACGTTTTAAGAGGCCCAAACGCGAAGGTTAATTAGACTTTAGGGGACCTAGGCAAAATTACAAAATTCACACGCTGTACATACCATCGTTTGAAATCATTAAACCCTTATTAATCTTTGATAATTGAGCCCCCCTGCAGTGCAGAACCTAGGGCTTTGGGGGCTCGGGGGGGGCTTGACCTCTTTGGGGGCCCCTGCATTTGACATTCGACATCATGATATGATGTAATTAATATTTAATGTAAAAAACATATTTGGGGCCCCCTCAAGCTGGGGCCAGGGGGACTTTCGAATTTGGACCCCCTTCCCTCCTTGGTTACGCCTCTGCCCCCTCCCGTTAAAGCATATAACACTAGGGCCCTAGAAAGGAAATCAGATAGCTCGTCCATACTGCTGGGCTAATTAAAGTTTTTTCATGGGGCCCTTTACCAGAAGATGGCTAGTTCGATTGTCGGTCAAAAAACAAACAAACCAAACAGCAAAATAGTCAACAGGTTTTCACCATTCGCTGTAAATGACGATACACAAACAAAGATATACCATCCATGCGAATGGCTCTGCATATAGGAACTGACCGAGAGACCATATACATGCTAAAAAGTTTTGACTTTTATAAAAAAAATAATCAGTATTTAAAATGTTACATTCGATAAATTTTTTTTTTTACCGAATTCTAGTTTTTTTTCTTCTGTCATCACTCTTCCCAACCATAAATAGATCTAGGAAAGATAACCTAACACTTGATGCACAGTTTTCTGAATGTCCAAGTTTTATCCCTTGTCTAAGAGAGACATCTTCTCTTGCACTACCATCAGTATTTTATGATTCTATATGCTTAATTAATATTTAGATAAATAGTGATACCGTTAATAGCATTTGCCTTTTTATTATTTAATATGATTTTCTATGAATATATTTAAAAAAATCTATTTTGAATTGAAAATCAAAGATTTTTGCATTGTATTGGATTTAAGTAATTTAGAAAAAATGCTTTTTTTTTTATAAAGAGAAATATTGATTGCCCTTTATGAGTTTAGTTTTATTGTCTATCTGCATCCCTGACTATGTGTATGTGTGTGTGTGTCTGCCTGCCCATGTCTATCTATCTGTCTGTCTAGACCGGTATATGAACCTCCCAACTCCCCCAAACCCAAAGCGGACAAAATCTATATAGGACAAAAACCTCCAGTATTGAATTTTGAGGTTAAAAAAAAAATAAATGTTTCCATAAGCCCCTAAAGGCTCATCGGGGGCAGATGAAGTGTAGAACTAATCTGTTTCAGCATATAAAGGGATTGTGTGGATTGTGTGGTTATGTCACACAATCCGCCGTTAATACCCCCCCCCCCCCAACTTAAAGTTTACGCTGTGTGGACTTGGGGGGGGGGGCACTTTCACCTGAAAAGAATCCTAACGGTCCCACTGAGATTCGAACTCAGGAACCACAGGCCGACAGTCGAGCTCTCTACCACCCCGCACGACCACCCATCCTCAAATACTACATCAAGATATATAACATTTTGTAAAACAAAGAGCCCTAATGAGATGATGTTGTGACTTTCGTGATAGTTCAGGCCTACACTTTTACGGTAGAAACACATACCATCTTTAATGGGTGTCATGTCTCGTATTATATCAGTCATAAGATATACTATACTTAAAAGGTTCTTGATACTTCAATAAAAATTACAAGTGATTTAAGTATTATTTATTTTATTTGGAGGGGGGGGGTTGTCCTACACCCACTTAGGTGGGCAAAGTTTTGGTATTGCGGGCCACAAAGTGTTGCTATATTTGACCTAAGGGCTGAACCAAGAGATGATGGATTGTTTACATGAACTAATCATATATAATAATACTCATTTCCAGTGTGCGTTAAATCGAAAGTAAAGAATTAATACAACAGTATTCCAGTATAAAATACAACCATGAAAAAAATCGGATCTGCCCGAAACCAAAAAATAACCTAGCCTACTGATCGAGCCTAAGGGGATACAACTCTAAGCAAAGGTTTTGCAGGGTACAGCTAGTATAAGTGTAAACGTCATAAATGTCAAAGTTGAACTCGGAACGTACTAGGCCTGCAGGCCTTTCTTTATCCCTGTTTGATCTATAAATATCGCGGTCTCGTATTTTTTTTTTCTAATTCATCTATCGGCCTTTCTGTTTACCCGTGTCTGTCTTCTTGCCCGCAAATGTCTGTCTGCCCGCTTGCCTATCTAGACAGATAGATATATTGATACACGTCTCTAGATCTTTTATTCGATTGAATCCTAACTATTTAGAGATAATGTCTGCTTTGTAAGCCATATATCTAGCCAGCAGCCAATCAGAGACAATAATTCATAATACAAGAAACGCATTGTTTTAAAATAATAAATATGTGTGTCTGTGACGATACGCCGGAATCGTTAATATCGGACTTTGTTTGTGTATGTGAAAGAGTTTGACAGTTTCTGTATATGTTTCAAAAATTTACACCGATTCTCTGGAGCTGACTCTTAGAGACCCATTTATTAAGTTTTCTCAAATATTTTTCACATTGAAGCTGAAATCGGTATTGGCATCGAAAGATTACAGAAATATCGTTAACTTGTATCGAAAGTTTACAGAAATATTGTTAAATTGTATCGAAAGTTTACAGAAATATCGTTAAATTGTATCGAAAGTTTACAGAAAAATCGTTAACTTGTATCGAAAGTTTACAGAAAAATCGTTAACTTGTATTAAAAGTTTACAGAAATATCGTTAACTTGTATTGAAAGTTTACAGAAATATCGTTAACGTGTAGCGGAGCAAAGGAGAAATAGGATGAAATAGTCCCCATTTCAGCTTTAGCCCCTATTTATTTATATCTTTTAAAATATAATTATATGAATTTTCTGATTATAAATTATTCTCAGTTTATATTGGAATCACGCGGGTTATACAACACAGTTATATCCTCCCGCCCCTCGAATCACAAACATACACACACATATCACCCAAGTCAAGCTTTTACTCTCGAGGTCAGTATTCTAAAGTATAAGCCAATCAAGTTCACATCAGTCATGAATCAGCCAATCAGCAGCAGCGAATCTATACTCTCTAAACGACGTCTTGGTTTCTCTCATTTTTTTTTACCCCCCTTTTCGATTCTCCCATTCAAATGTGGAGGAGAAGGGAACGGGGACGGGTGTTTGTCGAGTGAGAAGAAGACATCCTAGAGGATGTAATTTGTCTGCCTCCCTTTGCTACAGTCGTGAAACTAATCTTTCCCTAAACTCGTGGCTCAAGGAAAACACATTAGATCAGTGCTGGGACTAGAGAATAGCCCGCGTGCCGCATCCGGCCCTAAGAGATGACTATCGACTACCCCAAATGAAGGCTAAATACAGACATCAGGGGGGGGGGAATGACTGTCTAGTAAATGTGTCTAATTTGTCTTATTGCATCTGGATCCAAAATGACGGCGTTACACACGTTAGATGAAAAAAAAAAATGGAGAAGCATCTGAAGCTATTCGCTAACTTCACTGAAAACCGTAGGAAAAAAGCTTAAAATTCAATATTTTATGAAAGGCAATTAAAAAAGCTAAGGTTAAATTTAAAATTCAATAATTCTGAGAAAACCATAGGAAGCTATAGCAGATCTACAATCATTATATATATATATATATATGTTTGTAGCTTAAAACATTGCTCTAGCTCAGTGGTTCTAAAATTGTGGACAGCGGACACATTTCAGAAGGGTCGCGACAAAATGTATAATTAAAACATCTGGAATCTATAGTCATAATTTCTACTCTAGTACTCTGTTACAAAGCTTTACGTTTGTAAATATACATTTTTTTTACAGTTGATGGTGCCTTTTATTTCCCTTCTTTTATCGTAGTTTTTCTTGTGCAAGTCAGCCGCGTAAACAAAACAGTTTTAGTTTTTTTTTTAAACGTTGGGTTGCGAAGCGAAAAGTTTTACTAAAGTTTGAGAGCCACTGTTCTAGCCAATACACTGAGCCCATGCTGAAAATGTGACCACTACAGAAATAGCTTCGGGATTTCCCCTTTACACTTCCCCAGGATAATGAGAGAAGTTTTAGTGTGGAGCGCCGGGGGGGGGGGGAATGCTGGACAATTGTAATTGATGTTGATGTAGCATGACCCCAGTGGAGTGCGATTTCCTCTGGCATATGAAGGCCATCAAACGAGAGCCATCATATGCAGGGCCTTGCGTTAAGTTTTAAAATCTAGGGGGATAATAGAATGTCCTACAAGACCCCCTTCTCCACAGGCGCCGGGCCAGTGTCGGTCGCCAAAGTTGATAAAGTAGCTATCACTATCACACACCGTCTATTCATCCATCCACCCGCCCATCTATCCACCCACCCATCTATCCATCCACCCATCTCTACATCTACCCATCTATGCATCCACCTATCCACCCACCCATCTCTCCATCCACCCATCCATCGAATCCATCCATTTCTTCTTGTTGTCTGCTAGTCTGTCCACATCTTCTGTTAGTTTGTCTATGTGCACAGTTAATCACCTAGCTTCTATTTATCCAAGCACACACACATACACACACACACATACACAGTTATGATTTGCCCATATATAGTTATAATAATAATATAACTATCATAAACAATTAACCAGCTGTTTCCATAACAACTAACATAAATGCGAAAATAAAATAATCCTCACTGACCACTAGCACAGATATGCTCCGTGTTGTATTCATTCTATACCTGCAGTTTGGCCACTGATCGCTCATCTGCTCATTCTTAACGACCGACTCCCTTATCTCCCACCCCCATATGCGTGTGATTGATCACAAAAATGAATTTTGATGAATATGAATGAATAGCTGTCAGAAATTGACCGGAAAATCGTCCAGAGATATAATAAAAAAAAATTTTGAAAGACAGAAAGATAAAACAGCTCCAGAGCTTGACAAATGGCTGCCTTCATCACGTGATTTATATATTTATATATTTTCAAATTTCATCACTGTTCATCTTGTGAGTTTGTGTGGGTCAGTGATTGAAGTCTTTTTTTTTCTCTCGTGACGTCAATAATTTGTCATCAAGTGCTGGCCTAATTGATTCCACAGATATATTTCCGTGGCTGCTGTATTGAATCAATAGAAATGTCCCTGTATTTCTAGCTGGTCATTGCCCGGATTAAAAAAAATGATGGATTAAAAAAAAATATATTTATAAAACGGAAATGAAACGGGGTAAATATAAAAGATGGTGGACGTGATGCACTTTCGACGTGAATTGATTCATTTGGTTGAGACCATCAAAATCAACTCATAAATCGGAATCGAAAATTTGTAGTCATCAAGTGAATTGGTTGGAGCGAGCTTACGTGTCCAATCGTTGTGGTATGGGGTTGCGGGTTCGATTCTCCAGCCGACCCCTGTTACCATCTCCCGCCAACCAAGTTAAGATTATTGGTTATGCGTTTTATGAATGTCACAGCAGTGGGTGTGAGTTCTTCTTCAGATCAACTGAAAGCGTCAAATCCTTACAATGATCTACGTTGAGCATGTTTATAAATGAGGGAGGGGGGAGGAGGGTTAAAACAAAACAAAATAAAACAACAACAGCGAAACGCAATGATGGATTACCCTCAATAATGTGTTACCCGCAATAATGGATTACCCTCAATAATGTGTTACCCGCAATAATGGATTACCCTCAATAATGTGTTACCCGCAATAATGGATTACCCTCAATAATGTGTTACCCGCAATAATGGATTACCCTCAATAATGTGTTACCCGCAATAATGGATTACCCTCAATAATGTGTTACCCGCAATAATGGATTACCCTCAATAATGTGTTACCCGCAATAATGGATTACCTTTTAATATTTAATTGGTAATTTACTCTTTCATCTCAAATAAAACATAATATTTTTTATTTTTACAAATTCCTGAAAAAATAGAGGTACAAATAACAATAATAAAAATATATTAAAAGTTCATTTATTTGGAAGAATATTCACAAGTTTCATTGAGGCATAACATAATTCCGAACAGAAATGGCTTAATCTAGTTTAATATAATTTTCCAATAAACTTTATGCGACCATTTTTTTTTGAGGGGAACACACTCAATCTTACTTAAAGTATACGCCCATATTTTGAACAAATACCACATGAAATATATCCAATCAATATTTAATAAAACTTACAAACAAAAAAAAAATCATGTTTATTAATAAAACTTAACAACACCTTAGAATACCCTTTTTTTAAAAAAAAGAAATAGTTTAACAATAATAGTTAAAGTAATAATTAATAACAAGGTAGTTGCCCTACAATCTGAGCGAAACAGGTTAACATTACATTAACTAGTCCAGGAGTGGCTTAAGGCCAGAGGAGGATTTAACGATAGACCTTCCGGACCGCCAGTTCTAAAAAGCCACCCCACCCTCCCCGGCTAAACCCCAATATAATACTTAGAATTTTATTTAATCTATGTCTGTAAAAGGAGCCAACTATTTTCTTATGAGACCGGGGCTCATCGCCGACTTTAGCCCCCCCCCCTACGACTGGGGCTCATCGCCGACTTTAGCCCCTCCTACTGCGAATTGTGGGTCTTAGATATGTTCTGCTGCCAATAAGCCAAGCTTTTAGAAGTATTGTTCCATTACTTTTTGTTTACTAAATTTTGATACAGTGTCCATGGCCCAGCTTTTAGAATTATGTCCCCCCTATATAAAAAAAAAATAACAACCCGTAAAGCGGCCCTCATTGACCTCATGCTTGGGTCGCCCCCCTGGACTAGTTATTTCACTCTCAGTAAAAACCAAATCTTCACACAGATGGGTCGTCTCTTCACAACCATTCATTGAGTGGTCTCAATCTATAGTAAAAAAACAATGTTGACATTTTTTAAAATGATACCGATATATATATAACATGAAAATAAAATATACACAACATTTGTTATTATTTATTACTAGCTGTTACCCTGCAAAACCTTTGCATAGAGTTATATCCCCTTAGGCTTGATCGGTGTAGGCTAGGTTATTTTTTTGGTTTCGGGCAGATCCGATTTTTTCATGACTGTATTTTATACTGGAATACTGTTGTATTAATTCTTTACTTTCGATTTAACGCAGATCCCAAATCGCTTATATATATATATATATATATATATATATATATATATATATATATATATATATATATTATATTGTCTTGAAAATCGGTGGACAATGTTGGGGCTTAAAACGTCATCACAGGTTTATTAACTAAAAGTCCGCGGTTCTCAACCGTGGTAACATACATGGGCGTCGCTAGGAATAATTCCAGGGGGGGGGGCAAAAATTTTCCAGGGGGGGGGAAATAACAACTTTATGACATTTTTTTTAAATGTAGGGGGGGGGGCAAATGCCACCCTCTTATATGACATTTTTTCAAAATGTAGGGGGGGGGCCCATGTTAACATAAGGGGTACAGGGGAAAGGTTAAGCAAGGGTACTCAGCGACATACATTTTTCGTTTAAAACAACCAAGAGTTTCAAGAAGGTCACCAGCTTGCTGCGTGACTCGTCCCCAAACCACGTGACCAAGTATCGCGTTAGACAATAACGCACATTCCATCATGAAAATAAATACATTTATACGCGTACGTGGCGCCGAGAGCCAACACGGGCCCCAGGGCAGGACATCATTGCGGGCCCCTTAATAAACGATAAATAATGAAAAAATTGACATGGTCGGGGCGGCCGGGCCCCCCTTACAGATGCGGGCCCCCTGGTAATGACCCCTCCCTGCCCGCGGGCGTACTTTCGCACCCTTCGGGGTACAGTCGAGAAAAAGGTTGAGGTCCATTGTGATAACACACACCATCTATAGAAATAGGCCACAATGTATATTATATTAATTAAAAAAAAAATCAAAACATAGAATGAAATCATTTTCTTCAACAAAATCACGAAAATAGTTCTGTTTGAAGAAATGCTGAAATTTAAGAAAGTGTAGTAAATGAAAAAAAAATCCGATTAACCATAAACAAAAATCTACTGATATATTTACTTTTTAAAAGGCGAAATAATAAAATAAGATGCAGCAAAAGAAACAAACAACCAATGTGTCAATAACTGATTGGACAGACTGTCGTGCATGTAATCAATACATCTTACAGGGTGATATTTTTAGTTACTTTATTCTTTAAAAAAAAATACGTCCTTTCTGCTATAAGGCCTTAGGTTTAAAATAGCCTTCATCCGGTCCTGCAAACAAACAGTAGTGTAGTGTTGTTTTCGTTGACGAAAACTAAAACTAAAACCTTCGTTGACGAAAATGTTGACTTTTCGTCAACGAGAACTAAAACTAAAACTAAATTTAGCAGCAAGACTAAAACTAGACGAAAACTGAAATTATTACAGAAAAAAACGAAATAAAAACTGAAACTAAAATATGACCTGGGACTAAAACAACACTACAGTAGTGGGCCTTTGATCGGGGCGGGAGGGGGGCGGGGGGGCGGGGGTGGACAACTAGGGTGACGGCCTCTGCCCACGCGCCGAGAACGAGGCGGCACGTGCAAAAAAAAAACATTTTTAATTACAATCATGTAGAAAAACAAACCACAACTCTAGGTCCCTCTATACGACACTAGCACGGGGGGGGGGGGTCCAACCCCATCACATCGTAAAGCCGCCACTGCCAGCAAACAAAACGAATGTTCCTGACATTCATACTGCCTCCTACGTTGAGAACTTCTAGAATCTTCAATTATTTCTGACGATGTTTATATTGACTTTTTAAAAATTTGATCTGATTTTTATGTACACAAGAACACTAAAGCGGACGATTTTTGGACGATGCGATTCAACATAGGCCTTAACGGGGCAGCTCCCAGGATGGCGGGGGGGGGGGGAGGAAGAGTGACTGTTCCCTTTTTTCACCCCCTCCCCCATCTGGCCAGATGTTTACTTACATACACACACAGGGGACACACAAACACACTCAGAAACAGACAGGCGCACACACACACACACACACACACACACACACTCACACACTCTCTCTCTCTCTCTCATACACACACAGACATACAGACACACCTACAGACAGAGAATCTATTTTATCTCGCGTTACAGAGAATCCCCAGAATCTCGCCAAACTTACATGTCCCCAACGTACCCCCCACCCCCCCTCCCCCTTAACCCATTCCCTTTCCCGTAAGTCAAGTATCACAGATCTGACTGATTGCAGGACAAGCAGCTACAGGAATATAAAAACAATAACAATATTGCATTAACTCGTCCCACAGCCGACATGTGATGTCCTTATATATATATATATATATATATATATATATATGTGTGTGTGTGTGTGTGTGTGTGTGTGTGTCTGTGTGAATAAAATGACTTATGAGCGCAATGTTTCATTGACCCAATTAAAAATGTAAACATAAACAACTGAATGCCCAACAATTTTTTTGACTGTAATAAAGAAACATAAAAATAAAAAAAACAAAAACAACCCCACTGAGAATGTAATGTAGGCCCTAAGTTACAGAACACTCTTTTGCAAATTTATTATGAACTGATATTACGTACATAGATAGACACACAAACACAAAAGCATGCGCACTCACACACGCGCATAAATATAATATATAGGGCAAATGTCTGATATATTAAACGTTAAAAACTGATCAAACTTAAAATTTGTATTCACCCACTGATTTAAGTTGTAACAATTAAAACGAAAAACAAACAATCACATGTTCATGTTAATCATTGCAAACATGCAGATGTTAATATTTTAAGAGTTTGTCATGTTCCAATGATAATTGTTTAGAACATAGGAGTAGCATTTTACGGGGACACAGTTGTAGATACACGGCACATTACATGGTTGAAGCTTGAGTTGAGACTTGATTGGTTACGCAGATGTTTCATAATACAGTATACGTCATTGACAATGATAAAACAAAAACCATGTTTACGTCTGTTATGTATAGGTCTTTTATATATATGTCTGTTATGTATATGTATGTAGTGTTATGTAATGTATGGGTCTGTTTTAAAGTATAACAAAAAGGATTTACTATTATCGCCCTTTCAAATCAGGGGAGGGTACTTATCAGACGAAAAAACTTCCCTCGGTGATGCCCTTGTAATCTTATAATATAGTGTTGTGGTACATTT
>JAGDYQ010000014.1:10159531-10173094 GCA_021962125.1 Bulinus truncatus | reverse complement strand
ATAGATAGATGGGCTGATTAGATAGATAGATAGATAGATAGATAGATAGATAGATAGATAGATAGATAGATAGATAGATAGATAGATAGATAGATAGATAGATAGATAGATAGATAGATAGATAGATAGATAGATAGATAGATAGATATAATGATTGTAGATCTGATATAGCTTCGTATGGTTTTCTCAGAATTATTGAATTTTAAATTTAACCTTAGCTTTTTTAAATTGCCTTTCAGAAAATATTGAATTTTAAGCTATTCGTCGTTTCCAACGTTGTTCTTTTTCCGATCTTTTTCAGTGAAGTTAGCGAATAGCTTAAGATGCTTCTCCATTTTTTTTTTTCATCTAACGTGTGTAACGCCGTCATTTTGGACCCAGATGCAATAAGACAAATTAGACACATTTACGAGACAGTCATTTGGGGTAGTCGATAGTCATCTCTTAGGGCCGGATGCGGCGCGCGGGCTATTCTCTAGTCCCAGCACTGATCTAATGTGTTTTCCTTGAGCCACGAGTTTAGGGAAAGATTAGTTTCACGACTGTAGCAAAGGGAGGCAGACAAATTACATCCTCTAGGATGTCTTCTTCTCACTCGACAAACACCCGTCCCCCCAGTTCCCTTCTCCTCCACATTTGAATGGGAGAATCGAAAAATAGGGGGGTAAAAAAAAAATGAGAGAAACCAAGACGTCGTTTAGAGAGTATAGATTCGCTGCCGCTGATTGGCTGATTCATGACTGATGTGAACTTGATTGACTTATACTTTAGAATACTGACCTCGAGAGTAAAAGCTTGACTTGGGTGATATGTGTGTGTATGTTTGTGATTCGAGGGGCGGGGGGATATAACTATGGGGTTATAACCTGCGTGATTCCAATATAAACTGAGAATAATTATTTATAATCAGAAAATTCATATAATTATATTTTAAAAGATATAAATAAACAGGGGCTAAAGCTGGAATGGGGACTATTTCATCTTATTTCTCCTTTGTTCCGCTACACGTTAACGATATTTCTGTAAACATTCGATACAAGTTAACGATATTTCTGTAAACTTTCAATACAAGTTGACGATTTTTCTGTAAACTTTCGATACAAGTTAACGATATTTCTGTAAACTTTCGATACAAGTTAACGATTTTTCTGTAAACTTTCGATACAAGTTAACGATATTTCTGTAAACTTTCGATACAAGTTAACGATATTTCTGTAAACTTTCAATACAAGTTAACGATTTTTCTGTAAACTTTCGATACAATTTAACAATATTTTTGTAAACTTTCGATACAAGTTAACGATTTTTCTGTAAACTTTCGATACAATTTAACAATATTTCTGTAAACTTTCGATACAAGTTAACGATATTTCTGTAATCTTTCGATGCCAATACCGATTTCAGCTTTAATGTGAAAAATATTTGAGAAAACTTAATAAATGGGTCTCTAAGAGTCAGCTCCAGAGAATCGGTGTAAATTTTCGAAACATATCCAGAAACTGTCAAACTCTTTCACATACACAAACAAAGTCCGATATTAACGATTCCGGCGTATCGTCACAGACACACATATTTTTTACTTTAAAACAATGCGTTACTTGTATTATCGCCCCTCCCTCTCTGATTGGCTGCTGGCTAGATATATGGCTTACAAAGCAGACATTATGTCTAAATAGTTAGGATTCAATCGAATAAAAGATCTAGAGACGTGTATCAATATATCTATCTGTCTAGATAGGCAAGCGGGCAGACAGACATTTGCGGGCAAGAAGATAGACACGGGTAAAAAGAAAGGCCGATAGATGAATTAGAAAATAAAAATATGAGACCGCGATATTTATAGATCAAACAGGGATAAAGTAAGGCCTGCAGGCCTAGTACGTTCCGAGTTCAACTTTGACATTTATGACGTTTACAGCCACCATTAGTTCATAATAAACAATTAAAATATTCTATGGTGTAATACCTTAGGTCGAATATTGTAACTTATACATTTTCACATTCTAATTTATCATTTAAATAAATAAATAATACTTAAATCACTTGTATTTTTTATTGAAGTATCAAGAACTTTTTAAGTATAGTTTATCTTATGACTGATATAATACGAGACATGACACCTATTAAAGATGGTGTGTATTTCTAATTCCGTAAAAGTGTAGACTATCTGCCAACAAAGGCCTGAACTATCACGAAAGTCACAACATCATCTCATTAGGGTTCTTTGTTTTACAAAATGTTATATCTTGATGTAGTATTTGAGGATGGGTGGTCGTGCGGGGTGGTAGAGCGCTCGACTGTCGACCTGTGGGTCCCGGGTTCGAATCCCAGTGGGACCGTTAGGATTCTTTTCAGGTGAAAGTCCCCCCCCCCAAGTCCACACAGCTTAAACTTTATAAGTTGGGAAATTATTAATGACGGATGGGCGTTGTGACATAGACCACACAATCCGCACAATCCCTTTATATGCCCCAGTTACTGAAACAAAGATGAGGTTAACTTCATCTGCCCCGATGACTGCCCCCAGGGGCTTAAGGAAACTTTATTCCATACTGGAGGTTTTGTCCCTGTATAGATTTTGTCCGCTTGGGGTTTGGGGGAGTTGGGAGGTTCATATACCGGTCTAGACAGACAGATAGATAGACATGGGCAGGCAGACACACACACACACACACATATATATATAGTCAGGAATGCAGATAGACAATAAAACTAAACTCATAAAAGGCAATCAATATTTCTCGTTATAAAAAAAGCATTTTTCTAAATTACTTAAATCTAATACAATGCAAAAATCATTGATTTTCAATTTAAAATAGATTTTATTAAATAGATTCAAAGAAAATCATATTAAATCATAAAAAGGCAAATGCTGTTAACGGTATCATTATTTATCTAAATATTAATTAAGCAGATAGAATCATAAAATACTGATGGTAGTGCAAGAGAAGATGTCTCTCTCTTAGACAAGGGATAAAACTTGGACATTCAGAAAACTGCGCATCAAGTGTTAGGTTATCTTTCCTAGATCTATTTATGGTTGGGAAGAGTGATGACAGAAAAAAAAAAACCTAGAATTCGGTAAAAAACAAAAAAAGAAATGTATTGAATGTAACATTTTAAATACTGTATAGATAGATAGATAGATAGATAGATAGATAGATAGATAGATAGATAGATAGATAGATAGATAGATAGATAGATAGATAGATAGATAGATAGATAGATAGATAGATAGATAGATAGATAGATAGATAGATAGATAGATAGATAGATGAATAGATTAGATAGATAGATTAGATAGATTAGATAGATAGATAGATAGATAGATAGATAGATAGATTAGATAGATAGATAGATAGATAGATAGATAAATAGATAGATAGATAGATAGATAAATAGATAGATAGATAGGTAGATAGATAGATAGATAGATAGATAGATAGATAGATAGATAGATAGATAGATAGATAGATAGATAGATAAACAGACAGATAGATAGACAGATAGATAGATAGATCTGCATATTCTCCTAAATATTCCC
Organism: Bulinus truncatus; assembly: GCA_021962125.1. NCBI lineage: Eukaryota > Metazoa > Mollusca > Gastropoda > Planorbidae > Bulinus > Bulinus truncatus. The sequence goes on along the minus strand of JAGDYQ010000014.1, from coordinate 10,169,550 downwards.
ATAGCTTTTAACATATTTATAAGCTCCTCATACTTTCTAAATGTTCCCATATGTTCCCATAGCTCACATACCTAGCCCACAGTTCGCGTAATCCCAAAGCTCCCATGTTCCCGCCAGCTCCAAAATATTCCCATTCTCTCTCTCTTTCTCTCTTTTTTCCGTATCTCTCTTTTTCGATAATTGACATACAGTTGAATCTACATATGCACGGTAGTTGATCATTGTATAGCAGAAAATGGAAACGATTATTATAGCCCGTTTCAAAAATTGAAAAAACAGGAGTAGAATTTACTGATGCGTAAAAATTTGACCTTACGGGGTTGAAAAAAAGAATAACGCAAGCCCTATAGTCCCCTTCTGTCAAATACTAAACAGAAGTAGTATCTTTTGGCACATATTCCCCATAAGCTCCAACTAATTCCCATAAGCTCCCCACTATTCCCAAAAGCCCTACACTTATATTCCCATAAGCTCACCAAATACTCCCATAAGCTTCTACATATTCCTATAAGCTCCCAAAAAGCCCATAAGCTACCCATATATTCCCACTAAGCTAAACCCACATATTCCCATAAGCTCCCGCATATTCCCATAAGCACCTTATATTCCTATAAGCTCCTACATAAGAATCATACACATCTATTACCAAAAGCTAAATATAGCATTCCCATAAGCTTTCACAAATTCCCATAAACACCTTATATTCCTATAAGCTCCTACATAAGCTCCTACATATTACCAAAAGCTAACATATATTCCCATAAGCTTTCACAAATTCCCATAAGCTCCTTATATTCCCATAAGATTCTACATATTCTCATAAGCTACCAATATTCCCATAAGCTCCCTAATATTCGCATAAGCTCCTACATATTCCCATTCTCTCTCTCTCTTTCTCCTTATTTTGCTCTCTCTCCTTCTCTCTCCTTCTCTCTCTCTCTCTCACTATATATATATATATATATATATGTATATATATATATATCTCACATATTCCCATAAGCTCCCGCATATTCTCATAGCTCCGGCATGTTCACATAAGCTCCCGCATAATCCCATAAGTGGTCCCATACATTCCAAGTCTCTCTCTCTCTCTCTCTCTCTCTCTCTCTCATTCTCTCTTTTCCTTATCTCTCTTTTCGATAATTTGAAATAGAGTTGGAATCCTGATTTATACATAACAATTGATCATTGTATAGCAGAAAATTGAAACGAAGCTAAGTCTCGCTGAAAATTGAAAAACAGAGTAGAATTTACTGATGCGTAAAATTTTGACCTTACGTGGTTAAAAATAAAACACAAAGCCTATAGTCCCCTTCGCCAAATACTAAACAGGAGTAGTATCTTTTGGCACATATTCCCATAAGCTCCAATCCAATTCCTACAAGCTCCCGCCTATTCCCATAAGCTCCTACATATTCATATAAGCTCCAAGATAATCTCTGTCACGCTCTTACATTTTCCCATAAGCTCCCAAATATTCCCATAAGCTCTCACATATTGCCATAAGCTCCTTATATTCCCATAAGCACCTAATATTCCCATTACATCCTACATATTCCCATAAGCTCCCACATATTTCCATAAGCTCCTACATATTCCCCATAAGCACCGAATATTCCCATTACATCCTACATATTCCCATAAGCTCCCACATATTCCCACTCTCTCTCTTTCTCCTTATTTCGCTCTCTCTCTCTCTCTCTCTCTCTCTCTCTCTATCCTTCTCTCTCTCTCTCTCTCTATATATATATATATATACATATATATATATATATATATATATCACAGATTCCCATAAGCTCCCACATTATTCCCATAAGCTCCTACATATTCCCATTCTCTCTCTCTTTCTCCTCCTTATTTTACTCTCTCTCCTTCTCTCTCTCTCTCTTTCTCTTATTTTATCTTTCTTTTTCGATAATTGACATAGAGTTGAATCTACTTATACATAACAATTGATCATTGTATAGCAGAAAATTGAAACAAAGCTTATAGTCCGTTTCAAAAATTGAAAAACATGAGCAGAATTTACTGATGTGTTAAAATTTAACCTTTTGTTTTTTTTTTTAAATAAACACATAAGCCTATAGTCCCATTCGCCAAATACTTAACAGGAGTAGAATCAAATGGCACATATTCCCATAAGCTCCTGCATATTCCCATAAGCTCCTACATATTCACATACAAGCTCCTACATATTCACACATAAGCTCCTAAGCATATTCCCCATAAGCTCCTAATATTCCCATAAGCTCCTACATATTCCCATAAGCCCCTACATATTCACATAAGCTCCTACATATTCCCGTAAGCTCTTAATATTCCCATAAGCTCCTAATATTCCCATAAGCTCCTATTACTTCGAATGAGCTCCTACATATTCCCCATAAGCTCCCGAAAATTCCAATAAGCTCCCACATATTCCCATTGCTTCTAATATTCCCATAAGCTCCTACATATTCCCAAAAGCACCTAATATTCCCATAAGCTCCTTATAGACTTGTCAAAAGCTCCCACATATTCCCATCTGTTCGGACATATTCACATGGGTTCCGACATATTCCCATAAGCTCCAAAATATTCCCATTATCTCTCTTTTTTTTCTTCTCTGTCTATCTTTCTCTCTATATATAAATATTTAAGATAGGCATAATTATATCACCAATATTCCCATAAGCTCCCACATAAACCCTTAAGCTCCCGCATATTCCCATAAGCTCCGACATATTCCCATAAGCTCCCACATATTCCTAAATGTTTCCATATGTTCCCATGCCAAGCTCCCGCATATTCTCCCACAGTTTCGCATAATCCCAAGCTCCCGCTTGTACTCATAAGCTCCAAAATATTCCCATTCTCTCTCTCTCTCTCTCTCTCTCTTAATATATATATATATATATATATATATATATATATATATATTTATATCTCACATATTCCCATAAGCTCCCGTATATTCAAATAAGCTCCGGCATGTTCCCATAAGCTCCCGCATATTCCCATAAGTTCCCATATATTCCAATTCTCTTCTCTATCCTTATCTCTCTCTCTCTCTCTCTCTCTCTCTCTTCTTATCTTTCTTTTTTCGATAATTGACATAGAGTTGATTCTACTTATACATAACAATTGATCATTGTATAGCAGAAAATTGAAACAAAGCTTATAGTCCGTTTCAAAAATTGAAAAACATGAGTAGAAATTACTGATGCGTTAAAATTTAACCTTTTGTTTTTGAAAATAAACACATAAGCCTATTGTCCCATTCGCCAAATACTTAACAGAAGTTAGAATCAAATCGCACATATTCCCATAAGCTCCTACATATTCCCATAAGCTCCATCATATTCCCATAAGCTCCCACATATTCCCATAAGCTCCTATATATTCGCATAAGCTCCTACTTATTCCCATTAGCTCCTACATATTCCCATAAGCTCCCAATTATTCCCATAAGGTCCTAATATTCCCATACTCTCCTAAATATTACCATAAGCTCCTAAATATCTACCATAAGCTCCCAAAACTTCCCATAGCTCCCGCATAATTCTCATACGCCCCCACATATTCCCATAAGTTCCCATATATTCCCATTCTCTCTCTCTATATGTCTCTCTTCCTCTCTCTCTCCTTATCTCTTTTTTCGATAATTGACATAGAGTTGAATCTACTTATGCATGTCAGTTGATCATTGTATAGCAGAAAATTGAAACGAAGCTTTTTAGTCCGTTTCAAAAATTGAAAAATATGAGTAGAGTTTACTGATGAGTACCCCAATTTCACCTTACTTGGTTGAAAATAAACACAAAGCCTATAGTCCCAATCGCCAAATAGCAAACAAGAGTAGAATCAATTGGCACATATTCGAATAAGCTCCCATTTATTACCATAAGCTTCCACATATTCCCATAATTTCCTACATATTCCCATAAGCTCCTACGTATTCCCCATAAGCTCCTAATATTAGCATAAGCTCCTAATAATCGCATAATCTCCTACATGTTCCCATAAGCTCCCACATATTCCCTATTAGCTAATCTCCCCAAAAATTCCTATTTGCACTCACATATCCCCATAAGCTCCCACATATTCCCATAAGCCCTGTCATTATTAGTTCTAGCTAATCTCCCAAAAATTCCTATTTGCTCCCACATATTCCCATAAGCTCCTACATATTCCCATAAATTCCTAATATTCCCATAAAATCCTAAATATTCCCATAAGCTCCTACATATTCCCTTAAGCTTTCCGCACAAATTTACATGAGATCCCACATATTCACATAAGCTCCGGACATATTCCGATAAGCTCTTAATATTCCCAAAAGCTCCTACATATTCCCATATGCTTCTACATATTCCCATAAGCTCCCAATATTCCCATAAGATCCCACATATTCCCATAAGTTCCCAAATATTCCCATAAGCTCCCACATATTCTCACAAGCTTTAAATATTCCCATAAGCTTCTCATATTCCAATAAGCTCACACATATTCCAATAACCTCCCAAATATTCCCATAAGCTCCTACAGCATTCAGGGACGAGTCCGGTGAATATTCTCTGCAACAAAAATGCAAAATAAAAAATATAGGTGAGTGCCGTTTAAGACAGTGCTATTTACCAGGCGTTCAGTGAGATAGGTGTTAATATCAATAGATGTTTTATAACATACGTGTCAGTCTTAATGGATACAGGTGATTGGTGTTTTGTAGGTTCACAGACAAAAGTTCCCGAGGTAACGTATGTCGAGAGTATATGGCATTATGTACAAAGCTGCTCTTGATATCGTGCAAGAGAAGTGATTGAAACACCGAGCGAACAAAACATCCACTTTAAACAAAAAATAATATTTAGCTTTAAATATAAACATTTTATTTATTTTTAAAACAAACCATATACATTTTTTATTAAACTTTAAGGGAATTTTTTTTTAAAAGAACCACAAAAGAATGCAGTCTGCTATTTGGCCCTTCTAGCCACAGTGGTAAATAAAACATTTGCTAGCTTTACATTGACAAGCTGCTAATCGCACGAGGTAAACAGTAATAGCGCCCAGGTCGATTGGCCATATTTTTATGGGGGTAATAGATATTTCTTGCAGCTTACTCAAACTAAAGGGGAACCACGGTGGTCAGAAGCCAATACTTTTGTTAGCTTTAGGGTAAATTAGCAAAGTATCATGGCTATGTAAAATGTAATATATAATACCTGGATGAAAATATTTATAAAAATACGTATTTTTAAAGGAATTTTTTTTCAAAGCATCTAAATTAGCTGCATTAAACCGTCGAGCCATAGTGTCCTAAGTCATTCTCTTGTTAACTTTACATCAACAGACTGGCTATTTTACAAGATAAAAAAATAAATTAAAGGTTTTAGCCCAAGGCCAATAGTGACCGTGTCTTAATTCTGCCTTTTAATTCTCGCGCCCGACACACATTGTATAGCAGACGGTAAAACAAACAAGGATAAGAACCACAGTGGTCGAAAGCCAATCCTTTATTTAGGTAACTCAGCATAGAAACATGCCTAATGATAGACTGTGTTGACAGACATGATATCTATTATATCGAAAAACATTTCCCTTAGCCCATGGTCAACTTCATATATATAAAAGTATTAATAATATTGACTTATATTCAATCTTAATATTTTGGGGGGTTTTGTCTGCTGGGGGTTTCATCCGTTGGGGGGACACTCATATCATCCACAGTTGAGAGTGTCATCAAGGATCGAGCCCATCCTATGCCTGAGCGAGGGTACTACGGCAAATAGGTGCTCACAGTCGAGGTTATATGATCTTTCCACCGAAAGATCTTCAAGATAAAGGTTGAGATCTTCAGCAATGCCCAGGAACGTGAAACCGATCATCGGTCATTTTTTTTTTGGTTTTCTTTTGTCCAGATAATCAACAAATTGACAATAGCAATTGTCAAGATTACTATGATACTTAAAATTGTCGAAAATCAATATGACAAATGAAATTGTCAAAACGATTGATATTTGATTTTTCCGTGAAGCAAGGCCGTACACAGGATTTTGTTTTTTTGGGGGGGGGGCTGTGCGGCTTTGGGGGGGCTAAAGAGAGTTTTATATAAGGAAAATTGGAACACAATGATAAAGAAGTATATTGTATAATAAAATTTGATTTTTAGAATTAATTTAAAAAAGGCCAGCCCCTACCCCTACCCCCCACCCCGGGTACGGCCTTGCCGTGAAGAATATGAACAAAGCTTTTGAGATAAGTCGCAAATTATGGCAAGTTGATGGTAAAGTATTTAATCGCCAGAACGAGTGCCTTTCGGTTTTCTGTCCCGACTCCAACCTGTTAGTAACAACATAACCTTGACTACAATTGTGCACGATTTGGTGTTAAATCAAATCCCCACCTATATCAAAAGTTTTAAGCGCTTCGACACCTGGAAGAAAGAGTTGGTGGGTCAGAACATCTCCCCAGATTTTCGAAACCTCGCAATAATATGTATGATGGTGGCCGGTGTTTAACCCCTCCCCCCCACACTTTCCTATATCAGTAAATCGTTGACCCAACTACACGTTTTTTAAGTGGTCGTCGCGGTCAGAAAGTGTTTTACGTCCCTTTCTATCCGTCTATTGTGATGTCCGCGTGGCTATTGTTTTCTGCACCGACAGATAGTCCCGACTAGAGAGCTGGCACGGCTTACCTGCGTAGTCCACGTTTTTCCCACGGTGATGGCGCCACCATTCACGGGGAGTCCGCGAGTTAGTTTTAAACTTGGTGGAATCCGGGGGGGTGAGGAAACCTTACATTCCTTAAATCTTTGTCATTTTAATAGATTAGATAAGTGGCCATCAGCACAAGAGATTATATAAGTGATCATGAGCTAGAGACATGACACTCCTTCAGACGACAATCCCTTGTGTTGGTCAGCTGAACTACTTTGACGATTCATACACATGGGCCACATATTGTCTAGACTAGACACGGACAAACTAAAGCTCGCGAGCCAAGCACGATCCGTTTGACTGTTTGACTCAACCTTGCAGCTGTACCCTATTCTTGTTGTACTTAACAATGAGAGCAATATGAAGGCTGCGTTTAAAGAGATGTCATAGATCGGCTGTGGAAACAAGTTGCATATTATTAATGTTATTTTGCCGCACGGTTTGAATGAAAAAGAATCACATGGTTTAATTCCACGGGAAATTTCTCAAATAGTGCAAAAAAAAAAATTAAAGAGCTCATAACAAAAGTATAACGGCCTATTACCAACTACTCTGAAGCACGATGGTTCAGTGTTTTGACAATACTACTAGTAGGTTGAAGTCAGTAACAAACAACCAATTTTGTAGAATTATGTGCATTAAATAATTAAATGGACGCCAGCAGAATAATTCTACGTTGTTTGTGGCTGACATCGAAGAAGGACTGGTGAAGAGTGTAATACACATATGTGAGAGCTATTTAAAATATCAACATTCAATTTATTCCCGCTAATCAAAATAAAACTTCAACAACGCTAAAACCTTAACACAATATGTGTCTTTATTTGTTTAAAACACTATTTATTTTAATATTTTTCTGTATAAGTGCCAATGTTTGTTTGTTTGATGTTTGTTTTGTTTTTTGTTTTTTTCATATTTACCTAAGGAAAAATGAAACCATTTTGTTATTAAATTTAAAGGTTATTTCTTAGTATTTTTTGTTACAGCAAAAAAATAATAATAATAATAATAATATATGCTGGAATTATTAAATAGGGTAAGTAGACAAAACCATACTTTGCATGCCGGTCAAATTGAATTTTACTTTTATTAGCCAACAGTTTTATTTTGTTACGTAGACTCTGCGGTCTGAAGTTTTTCTTTTGGGGAATCTTAGGCAAATGTATACTTGAGGATATTTGAAAGGCCTACTAGGAGAATCCTAGACAAAGGTACACTGAGGACCTTAGTCATGGGGGACCCTAGACAAAGGTACAAGCCCTAGACTAATGTACATTTGCACCCTAGACAAGGACCATCTTTGGGCCCCTTGTGTGACAAAGCTATACATTTGGGCCCTAGACAAGGGTCGTTTTGGCCCTAGACAAAAGTATATTTAGGTCTCTAGACAAGGGTACATTTAGACCCTAGACAAAGGTACATTTGGGCCCTAGACAAGGGTCATTTGGGCCCTAGACAAAGGTACATTTGGGCCCTAGACAGGGTCATTTTGGGCCCTAGACAAAGGTACATTTGGGCCTTAGAGAAATTTGGTACATTTTGGGCCCTAGACAAAGGTATATTTAGACCCTAGATGTTGGTATATTTAGGCCCTAGACAAAGGTACATTTAGGGGTCCTAGACAACGTTACATTTAGGAGGCCCTAGACAACGTTACATTTAGGAGGCCCTAGACAAAGGTACATTAGAGGGCCTTAGGCGGAGGTATATTTTGGGGGCTAGGAAAAGACACTTATAAGACCGCCGCTTATAACTATTGAGCCATAAAAGTCTTTCGTACTATAGTACTTCTTGACACAAAATTGAGGCGGTGGTTTCTTGAAAGTCAGTACATTTTATATAGTAACACACTGCTTAAGATCTTAAGAATGCTAACGATTTGTATGGATAGTGTAACTGGAATAACTAAGTATACATAATAGGTACAGAAATCTTCCTATGATTAAAAAATTCAAGTAAGTTTCACTAAATGCTTGCACACCATCTCAATGTGACTCAGCACAGAGTTGTGATTGTACACAATTCCCACCTTTCATAACATATTTAGTTATATATGTGCGTATACATAACCACACACAGCCCCATCGTTTATAATTCTTTTTCTGGTGTCAACTTGAATGGACAAAATAAAATGGTTCGGAAAAGAAATTTGGGCTGATCTAGCTGAAAGTTATGAGACAGACTAAATAAAATATATTCATATTTCATAATAGCCTCCCTTTTTACGTCTTGACATTATTGTTTCGCATTCTAAGTTGCCAGTTGCTGAGCTCATGTTGGTTATAAAAGTATTGTTGTTGTTGTTTTTTTTTCGACAGAAATCTCAATGAAGCATGATACCTATATTGACTATTACACACAAGAAAGTCATATTTTTTCAATACTAATAAACGGCATTTACAAGGCAACATAATTTTAGTAGTTGAACATTCTTTCTTGTTAAGGCTCACTTTAAAATCAGTATGTGATGACAGGTGTGCGGGGGGGGGGGACTGTGGTTAGTTTCATGTGCAGATCAAGAGTCATAAATGGCCAGCCAGATGATAGTGGAGCAACCAGCAAAAAATGCTGGGGGGGAGGCTCACATATTGAAAAAAAGACAGTTTGACAGTCTTTTTAGTAACTTTATATAGTAAAATATGTATTGATGATTTGGTCTGGGAGGGCTCAAGCCCCTGCTCCCCCGGTTGCGCCACATTAGAGGCTCATCTCTTCACACACATGCACACAAACGGCCAGAGGCGATTTGACCGGGTTAATGGTCGTTTCACCTTTAGAGGCACAGGTGCACAAGAAAATATTTGGCCCCAAAAGATGAGAGACGTTAAAAAGGGTAGAGAGTTAGAATTTGTTGGGCCCTTTTTATAATTCATGGCGCACCAGGTGCTGTCGACATTTAATTTTAATAATAATAAGTTCCGGTCTACAGTCCTTCGGATCGCACTTGGTCAACTCAAACCACCTCTTAGAGAGTAGCCAGTGACTACGTAGGACATAGCCATATATAGGCTTTCAGAGTACTTTTTATTTTGCTAAAAATTTCTAATATTTCTTTCATTTGTTAATTTTATACATTTTTTTTAATATGGAATATAAAAATGTTTATTGTATTTAGCTTATTACATTAAAGCATGGCGATTATTAATAGCCTTTTAACCAAAAAAAGGAATTTATTTCAGTGAGTTTTTTCTAATATAGGCCAGTGTGTTTTTGTTCTCCACAAAATCTGATGACGTTTTTCTCAAACATCATTTCTCACGTTGCTCAAAAGCATTATTTCTGTGATTGCACAACTATAAGATAACTTAGTTG
>JAGDYQ010000014.1:10141134-10159031 GCA_021962125.1 Bulinus truncatus | reverse complement strand
AACCAAAGAAATAGGTCATGAAAAAAATTGTACCAACTGCCAGACGGCTGTGTTTCTAAACTAACCATTGGCCAGTTACTCAATTAGGATAAGTACCTAGCTCAATGGACATTAGTATGTCCTCATGAAAACAATTCTACCGAATGTCAACCAGACGGCTGTGTTTCTAAACTAACCATTGGCCTGTAGGCTCAATTAGGGGAAGTACCTAACTCAATAAACAGGGGTCTCATCCCCAAGAGCCTAGAAGTCGCAAAGCTTTTGAACGAGAATGACGTGGATGTTGCAATGTTACAAGAGTGCATCCTTGGACTTAGGACAGTCCACATCACCGGGTATGACTGTCGTTTAATGGCAGGAATCGATTCCATTGAACGTGAACATTTCAATATTTTGCTATGTTGGCATACAACCGTGTATGGTATGATATACTGATGAAATAAAAAGCTCAGAAAGATTCACCTTCTTCTAGTTACAAAACTCAAACCGGACACAGAAGTCCACAGGAAAACGAATGAACTCAACCGCACACATATACTCTCTCTCTCTCTATCTCTCTCTCTCTCTCTCTCTCTCTCTCTCTCTCACACACACACACACACACAGAACATCCAATTAAAAGTGAACCTTACTTTCTCACTCCCTCGGTGACTTTGGTTCAAAGACTAAACAACATAAAAATGTAAAAAAACTGGGGCCGTACAACCCACTTGGGACCCCGTATGACGGAGATCACAGCAGATCTGGAACTAATGATTTCTGTGGAGCCAGAAGTGCTTGGAGTCTGTGACATTAATTTTAGATTAACAAATTCTGAGGGAGATTGGAGGAAATTTTCCGGGCGAATACTCTGGAACAAATTCTGTTAGTGTGTGTGTGTGTGTGTGTGTGAATTTGTGTGAGAGGCTTTGTGCGTGACTGTGTGCATGTGACTTTGTGTGGGTACCATGTGTGTGACTTTGTGTATGTGACTTTGTGTATGTGTGACTTTTTGTGTATGACTTTGTGTATTATTTTGTGCGTGACTTTGTTTGCGTGACTTTGTGTCTGCTTGTGTGTCTGCTTGTGTAGTTGCGTGTAAGAAAGAAAATGTTTAAGACACAAGTGACGGTGAAATTGATTTTTAATAAACTGGAAAAGACGGGGATTTTTTTTACGACTCTATCTGCCATCTGTATTTAGATAATATCTATGTTGTTTATGTGGATGAATAGAGAGACGTGCACATATATTGACAGGCACTTACATACAGACACAAACAGACACATAGAAAGACATACAAACACATACAGACAGGCAGATAATTAAGACATGCAGACGCATTCAGACAGGCGGACACATACAGGCACATAAAGATCTACACATACATACATAGACATACAAACAGGCAGAGACATACAGACAGGCAGGCAGACATATACAAATAGACACATACAAATAGGCAGACACATACAGATAGACATATACAAATAGACACATACAGATAGGCAGACACATTCAGATAGGCGGACACATTCAGACAGACATATGCAAATAGGCACATACATATATGCAGAGACATACAGACAGACATTTTTTTACAGAGAGACACATACAGATAGGCAGACACAGACAGACATTTACAGAGAGACACATACAGATAGGCGGACACATTCAGACAGACATATACAAATAGATACATACATATAGGTAGACACATACAGACAGACATTTTTACAGAGAGACACATACAGATAGGCGGACACATTCAGACAGACATATACAAATAAACACACACAGATAGGCAGACACAGGTGGACACATACAGGCAGAAGCATTACAGACAGACAAACATTTTGACGTATAGATGGATGAATAGATTGTAAATCAGATATACTGATAGATATAGAGAGAGACGAACCGAGAAAAACTGATAAAATTATAGCTAGATTTATAGACAACAATTGGACTAATTGTTAAGTTTTATTTTTTTTTTAAACCCAGCAGACAAGTAACAAAAAAATCAATCCGTAATGAATGAAATCCCTCAAGAGTTTGCCATATTAAATTATTCAATGTTTTCTTGCTGCCGACATTCTTTGTTTCTAGATCAATTGACCTCATTAAATGTTTCTTTCTATGGTTCGGTTTTTGTCTTCGTAAAGATTTCAAACTTTAATTTTCATTAGTGAACTCGTTTGATTGATATCGCTAACCGTTATTAAATTTGATGTTGAATTCATTTACACTAGAAAAACAAAACCTTTTTTTTTTTTAAAAATAAAAAACAACATAACATGACTACGAAGAAATATTATAAAAGCTGATACGTTATCTTGGAGATTTAGATAACGTATATGTTAAAAATGTTTAAAAAATACGACTGAGATATATGACAACAGATAACGAAACAATGAAACAATATTATACGTGTTTTTTTGTCCCACATGCCCGGCACCAGAGACAAATTATCGGATATAGAGATTCCTCTGTCATCTTCAGCTCATCATGCAAATATCCTGCGCAGAGGGGAAATAGTCTGCGTGTAACACTTGCGGGAGAGAGAATGTTGCAGAGGCAGCTGGTGTCACTGGAAGAAGAATCCGGACTTTGCGCATATTACCGGTCGGACTCAATGTTTAAATTAAACGTCTCTGCATTGACGGGTGGTCGTGCGGTGTAGAGCGCTCGACTGTCGACCAGAGAGTCTTGGGTTCAAACCTCAGTGAGAACCTTGGGATTTTTTTTCAGGTCCTGGTGTAAGTCCACACAGCTTTAAATGGGTACCTGACTTTAAGTTGGGGGGGAGTAAAGGCGGCTGGGCGTTGCGCTAACCAGACAATCCCTTTTATATGCCGAGTTGACTGAAACAGATGAATTCTACACTTTATCTGCCCCGATGAGCCTTTAGGGGCTTAAGGAAACGTTAAATTCCTACAGAGAATCAATTATATCTGGAAGAGCTATCTGTCTTGGGGTGAGGAGATTGCAGAAAGATTTCATTAGACTAATTATTAGCTTGCCCTGGTTTTTATGTAACAAATTTTCGAACATTCCGTCAAGTCTGTTAGTTCTATGTATCGAAATCAGCAATCGAATCGGAATCGTTAGTTTAGTGAAGAATCGGAACTGTCAGTTTAGTGAAGAATCGGAATCGTTAGTTTAGTGAAGAATCGGAATTTCACCAAAATCGCTTAACACGTCGACATCCTCACAACACTTTTAGTCACACTGGTCAATTATGTTAAAACATTTCAAAGCATTTAAACCTCCATGACTACCAGACACATTTTCTGTAAGCGATGCTTTGTCTACAGGTCAGCTGGTCGAATTATTAACCAGTTAAATATTTTTTTCCCCCGAGGCTGGTATCGTTAGCGTGAACGCCTGTTGTCGAATGACTTTTGGCGTTTGAAAAAAAAAATCCTAGGCCATAAGATATGAAACACATGTCACGTGGTAGAGTCTGCTCAACACCCACTAAAATACTTTACTGTCACATATCTGAAGAAACTGCCACTACATAATTGTATTCGAATATCTGACTATAGTGACTACACTGCAGTGATAGATGGGTTGGTGACAGATAGAGAGACATGTAGGTAGGTAGGTAGATAGGTATAGGTGGGTAGGTAGATGGATAGACAGGTACGTATGTAGGTAGGTAGCTAAATTTGAAGACAGACAGATAGATAGATAGATAGATAGATAGATAGATAAATAGATAGATAGATAGATAGATAGATAGATAGATAGATAGATAGATAGATAGATAGATAGATAGATAGATAGATAGATAGATAGATAGATAGATAGATAGATAGATAGATAGATAGATAGATAGATAGATAGATAGATAGATAGATAGATAGATAGATAGATAGATAGATAGATAGATAGATAGATAGATAGATATCAATGTGTAGTTCAAATAATTATTTCTGATATTTATCTGACTTGTATTAAATTCCTTTGGACATCAATTACCAATGGAATTCTTTAGTGCCTCGTTCATAGTCTCTAATGACTATAGTCTCTTATGCTCACCTTCCAGGCAGCTGTTCAGTGGACGATGGCTACCACTTCGTGGACATTGGCATCGAATGCGAATACTGCATCAGAGTGAGCAATCAGTCGGTACCGGGCCTCAGCTACGAGGAAGCGAGGAACGCCTGCATGGCCGACGGGGGAAATTTGCTGCACTTTGAGGAGCTGCGCGGCCCTGACTTTCAGAATCTGCTCCAGCTGTCTGACACAACAGGTGAGGTGAATGGGCGCGCGTGTGTGTGTGTGTGTCTGTCTGTGTGTGTGTGTCTGTCTGTCTGTATGTGTGTGTCTGTCTGTGTGTGTGTTTGTCTGTCTGTCTGTGTGTATGTATGTGTGTCTGTCTGTGTGTATCTGTGTGTGTACGTGTGTCTGTCTGTGTGTGTGTGTGTCTGTCTGTGTGTTTATCTGTCTGTGTGTATGTGTGTGTCTGTCTGTGTGTGTGTTTGTCTGTCTGTCTGTGTGTATGTATGTGTGTCTGTCTGTGTGTATCTGTGTGTGTACGTGTGTCTGTCTGTGTGTGTGTGTCTGTCTGTGTGTTTATCTGTCTGTGTGTATGTGTGTGCGCATGTGTGTGTGTGTGTGTGCATGCAGAGCCGTTCCTACTTTTGTTGTGTCCCTGGAGCAAGCGTACATTTTGGGGATCTGGACTAATTAATAAGGTCGAAAAGAAAATTAGTTGACTATTTTTTTCGATTTTTAAAATATTTTTTTATGTCTTTGAAATGTAGCGATGAAATTTAAGTTTAGTTTATTTTGTATTTGAGGGACGGATGGTGGAACGGTGTAGGGCGCTCGATTTATCGGGCCCCAGATCCTGGTTTATTAAGTCCTTTAAGTCCACCCAGCTTTAAATAGATACCTGGCTTTAGTAGGGGAAGTAAGGTCGTCTGGGCGTAGTGCTATCCACACAACTCTTTAACTCGCCGTTGTTACAGATACAGATGAATTCTACAATTATAGGGCTAAGGGAACTTTAATTTTTTTTTCTAATCTTGCATTCAAAACCAGGGCCGATTTTTAGGACTTTATGGACCCCTAGACATGAGAAAAGTGGTCCAATGCAAAAAGAGCATGACGGGGGCCGCTTAGGCTCCATATTTAATTGAAATTAACACTATATGGGGCCCTTTTTGACAGGGGCACCCATAGGAGTTTTCCTATTCTGCATATCTATACTAACGGCTCTGTCAGAAACCCAAACCTTTGTTTATTGGATCCAATGCTTTGTTTACATTGATATTTTGTTTGCAATCAATCGCTCTCCAGCTCTTGCCTCCCTTTATAATAAAGTTACACAGTCAAAGCAAACATTCTCTCATCGAGAAGCATCAGGCGTGAAGGATTTTTTTATTGTGACCACTAGCTATGTAATAATATAATGCGATTTGGGGTCTGCTTTAAATCGAAAGTAAAGAATTAATACAACAGTATTTCAGTTTATAATACAATCGTGAAAAAAAAATCGGATCTGCCAGAAACCAAAAATAACCTAGCCTACCGATCAAGCCTAAGGGGATATAACTCTAAGCAAAGGTTTTTGTAGGGTACAGCTAGTGTAATAATAATACAAATCAACAAAACTAAACTAAAGCCTAAAGACACTGATGAGGGCAGTTACTGGCACGTGACTCGAGTAGGAGCGGACCTCCCCTGGCGGAGCCTAATTTTTTTCTTACATCAAAGGGCGGCATTTTCAATACTTTTTTTTTATTGGCACGTGAATGGTAAGGTTGTTTATTTTTTAAAGAGTTCGCCCTCGGGGGGGGGGCACAATAGCCATGCTACTTCATTGTTTTGTCTTGTATAACTAATCAATCAAGTGTCAATATCACTTTCAGTTGTTGTTGTTTTTTTTTTCATTTATC
The DNA here is from genome assembly GCA_021962125.1 of Bulinus truncatus. Classification (NCBI taxonomy): domain Eukaryota; kingdom Metazoa; phylum Mollusca; class Gastropoda; family Planorbidae; genus Bulinus; species Bulinus truncatus. The sequence goes on along the minus strand of JAGDYQ010000014.1, from coordinate 10,153,140 downwards.
ATTAATGTATACAGTAATATGTCACTGTATGGTCAAATTAATTTACATCATTTTATTTTCAATAGCTGTTCGCAGAGGCGCAGCTAGACCAAACTTTCAAGGGGGGAGGGGGGCAAAAAAATCACTTGTATTATAAAAAATCACATTATTTATATATTTGTATTTTATTTTTAACAAATTTTGGTCTAATCTTTTAATTTTTTTTTTATTTCGGAGGGGGCTATTGCCCTTAATGTCCCCCCCCCGTTGCGCCACTAGCTGTAAAAATATATTCTTTGAAAGAAAATACTAATATTTTCAAAGTTAATCAAAAAATTTTGTGCGCCACATAATACAATTTCTGCAGATAAAAAACAAATAATAAAAAAAAAAAAAAAAAAATTCCGCTTTGTTGTACTCTGTGTACGTGCGTGCGTGCGTGCGAGAAGGAAGTAGAGTTCACAAGCACACATTTAAACACTGACTTAAGGCCTAATAATAAACTTCAGACTTGATGAGAGTAAATTTGTCAAGATTTTGTAATTAAATAATTCGAAAAATAAACCTGGGGAAGCCGCATTCAACTTAACGTAAAAAAAAAATTGCATGAGGCTGTTCATGGCCATATTGGCCTATGTCAGTGGACGGCGAACTTATCAGCCAAAGAGCCAAATATGAACATTGCAACAATTTAAAAAAAAATTTGGGAGCCAAATCTGCTTGTTTGGTAAACTTTTATTACACTAAATAAGTAGCACACTAAATAAGTTGTATACTAAATAAAACTAAATGCCAGAGCCGCACTTAAGGAGCCAAAGAGCCACATGCAGCTCCGGAGCCGCATTTTTGCCGACCACTGGCCTATGTGATTCTCCTACATATGTATCGCTTGTATTGTTGTAGGAACTCCGTGTCCAGTGAAAGGATTGCTAAATTTAAAGCATATGTGTTTGTATTCATCCAGAGGCGTACCTCAGGTGGGGAGATGAGGGGGTCCAAATTCGAAAGTCCCCCCGGGCCCTTGCTTGAGGGGGGGCACACTTTTTTTTGTGCAATATCTCATGTCATGGTGTCGAATGTCAAAATACAGGGGCCCCCAAAGAGGCCAAGACCCCCCGGGCCCCCCAAATCCCTAGGTTCGGCACTGTATTCATCTACTTGCTGTATGAATTCCATGTAGGCTTCACAGCCGAAGTGCCGCAGTCAAAATGCCGCGTCTTGTAATGCAAATCTAATTTACCATTGCATGGATGTATTTTTTTTGTTTTAGTTGTAGTAATCTTATTTCCCTTGGGAGACATTGGCACAGTCCTTTAAAGCCATCTTCTTAGCTTCGAAATTCATGCCACCAAACTCTGTCGCTATGGCAACAGAGAAGTAATAACTGATGCGGACAAGTCCATTTTCTACTCCGAAGGCTCTAAAAAATTGCCTTTATTGAACTCGTAAATCTGGAAGCAGTGGTAAATGTTACGTCCAAGTAAATTGCCCGAGCTGGGGAAAAAAAAGTTCATAAAAAGAAAAGTTCATAAAAAGAAAAGTTCATAAAAAGAAAAGTTCATAAAAATAAAAGTTCATAAAAAGAAAAGTTCATAAAAAGAAAAGTTCATAAAAAAAATAGATACATTTTCATCATTGTTTAGTTCTTTGTCATAATCACAGACATAAAATTATTATTTGCACTTTTATCGGACGGGTGGCCGAGTGATGTAGATGTTCGACTGTCGATCTGAGAGTTTCCGAGTTCGATCCTCGGTGAGAACCAAGGGAATTGTTCTAGGTCCTAGAGAAAGCTGGTATAAGTCCCAAAAGTCCACCCAGCTTTAAATGAGTACTTGACTAAGTTGGGGAAGTAAAGCCGGCTGGGCGTTGTGCTAACCACACAATCCCTTCACGTTCCGAACTCACTGAAACAGATGAACTCTACACTTCATCTGCAACGATGGCACTTAAGGATCAAGGGAACTTTACTTTTATTAATAAATTTCTTTAGCAGATAACTTTTGCTACAGTAATGCGTTATCTATACATCTCATCCAATGTAATCTCATTAAAAGGTTGATACAATAACAGAAAGTGCTGGGGCAAATCCGTTGTTTTTTTTTTCTCTCCCATACATTGTTTATGCCTGTGGTATAATGTTTTTTTTTCCCCCATTCCTTGCATTGTTTATGCCTGCAGTATAAAAATCCCCTCCAATCAACTCATGCAAAAGAAACATTCCTATTGTAATTGCATTTTGTTATGACGTCATAAGCAAGGGCGGGTAAGCCATCGATTTCTCCGCCACAATTCATTTCAAGCTGGAGAAACTGGGAGATTACTCCCTGAGTCAATTTCTGCCTCAAAAAAAAAAATAAATAGAGTGAAAAAAAAAAATTGGGGTCTGGCTTCATCTGATATTTGAGATTTACTTTATGTTGTTATAAAAAAAAAATTCTGAAGAGAAAATCAACGCACCATCTGATATTTTTTAAAATGAATTTGTCAACTTAAGAGTCTCAGAGTTGGCAGCTATTGGGGCTATTCTTTGATTGTTTCGCATTTTTAATGACATAACCGTGACCCCCGGGGGGGGGCTTTTATCTTTTTATGATGAGACGATAATGTATTTTAAATCTATACACCTAGCTTTTGAGTGTATACCACTAGTAACAGGTTTACAGTAATAAAAAAAAACACGCACGCTAAAGAAAAAAATGTTTCTTTATTTAAACTACAGATAGTAGTTGTTTTGTGTGTGTGTGTGTGTGTGTGTGTGTGTGTGTGTGTGTTCATGGATGATAATCTTTCTAAAACATTACAGATGATATGGTCTAAATATGATGATGTCAACTTACATAGCCGCTCTTAGGCAGCCCCGAAGCCAAGGGAGGACACTGGGGGGGGACCCCTTAGCTAACGAGTATATAGGCCTACTGTAAAACAACTGAAAAAAAAGTGAACTAATGAATGAATTAAAGACAGTCGCTAAGGATAGGTAACTACTGTGAAATGTGTCTGTTGATGTGTCAATTCGTTCGCCCCAAACGACCGCATAGGTTAAGCGTATGATGATGTTGATAAAAACGGTTCTGTCTAGTAAAGCGTGTAGTAAAGCGCTCGACTGTCTACCTGGGGGTCACTGGTTCGATCTCCGGTGAGGAACTAGGACATTTTTCAGGTCTTGGCTCAAGTTCTCGATATATCTCCCGTGGTGCCTCCGTGGCCATTGTACTATCAGCTATGGTGGAGATGAAGAAAGAAGGGCACCATAAAAACCGTCCCATTAGTGGTTCATAGGATCTAAGATCACACACACCTTTTTCGTTTATCTACATCATATCAACGGTTCTGTCTACTTATGTCTAACCCTTGCTTTATCTCAAAGTTTACAGTGAATTTAATAGGTTCATTTTTTTTTCAAATATGGTGTTTTCTTAATGGTTAATTTTCTTTTCAAAGTTGAAAATATTCATGCAGTTTCAAAATGTTGCATTATTTTACAAAACTGTTATAATGACCATTTATACATATACACTGGGTCATATCGATATTGATTGGTTTTACAGAAACTGGTATATCATGAACATTCCTACATATACACTGGCTAATATCGATACTTGATTGGTTTTACAGAAACTGGTATATCATGAACATTCCTACATATACACTGGCTAATATCGATATTGATTGGTTTTACACGAAACTGGTATATCATGAACATTCCTACATATACACTGGCTAATATCGATATTGATTGGTTTTACAGAAACTGGTATATCATGAACATTCCTACATATACACTGGCTAATATCGATATTGATTGGTTTTACAGAAACTGGTATATCATGAACATTCCTACATATACACTGGCTAATATCGATATTGATTGGTTTTACAGAAACTGGTATATCATGAACATTCCTACATATACATGGCTAATATCGATATTGATTGGTTTTACAGAAACTGGTATATCGCCCAACATTTCTACATATACACTGGCTAATATCGATATCGATTGGTTTTACAGAAACTGGTATATCATGAACATTTCTACATATACACTGGCTAATATCGATATTGATTGGTTTTACAGAAACTGGTATATCATGAACATTCCTACATATACACTGGCTAATATCGATATTGATTGGTTTTACAGAAACTGGTATATCATGAACATTCCTACATATACACTGGCTAATATCGATATTGATTGGTTTTACAGAAACTGGTATATCATGAACATTCCAACATATACACTGGCTAATATCGATATTGATTGGTTTTACAGAAACTGGTATATCATGAACATTCCAACATATACACTGGCTAATGTCGATATTGTTTGGTTTTACAGAAACTGGTATATCATGAACATTCCTACATATGCACTGGCTAATATCGATATTGATTGGTTTTACAGAAACTGGTATATCATGAACATTCCTACATATACACTGGCTCAGATCGATATATCGATTCTTTGGTCAATTTTTTTCTTCTTCTTCTTCTTTCCTCCTGCTAACGACCATAAAATGGTCACCAGAAATGACCTAATTTCATCTAACCATTGACTCAAGACTTAGAAAATTTTCACTCTGATGGAAACTTGTAGCCGGTGACAAATGAGTTCCAATCGATGAGGAGGACGCCGTGCTCACCTCTAAATACAGTTGGATGAACGCAACTAAAGGACTCGAGTCTTTGAACGAGTTGCTGTTTTTTTTTTTAATTGGCCATTGGTGTGTGTGTGTGTGTGTGTGTGTGTGTGTGTGTTGCTGAGATTCATTGAGTTAGTAGTGTCTGTATAGAGAACTACAGACTTGATAGAAGTCTGACAAGATTGACTGGCATCGATCACGTGGTTAGAGCCGTTACAGTGATAGCCGGGGGAGGGGGTGGGGCTACGCAGAGAGTTTCAAAGGTTTTAGGGGCCACAGGAAAATTGAGTTTCAAAGGTTTTAGGGGCCACAGGAAAATTGAGTTTCAAAGGTTTTAGGGGCCACAGGAAAATTGAGTTTCAAAGGTTTTAGGGGCCACAGGAAAATTATCTTCGGGGGGCCCACTTATCATCAGATGTAATAGAAAAAATAAAACTTGGAGGGGCACCCGTATGTAGTTGAGGGGGGGGGCGCTGAGTGGTCCCCTAGATTGCATATTCATAAGAACACGCCCCTAGATATAAAAATGAAATAGTTCTCATTTGTAGACATGCCTACAACGGTCATGTTTATATTTCACAATAGAACTAACGTTAGCTGCGCCGGTCATGTTTATATTTGACATAGAACTAACGTTAGTTGCTCCTGGGCGGGGGTCTCAAAATGCCCCCCCCCCACCCATTACTTTGCCGAAGTGTTTTAAAGTTTTTCAAAAAGCCGCCTCTGTGTAACTGCCGTCCCTCCGACCCAGCCTAGATGCGCCTCTGTTGTGAATAAAACGTGTTTTGTAAACGGAACAAACAACGTAACGTTCATATTTGTAGATATAACCTTCAAAAATGGATTCAACTGCGGGCGCGCGCCTGCCCCCCCCCCCTTCCCCCTTCTTATAATGCCCTTATCTAAACCACTTTAAACCAGCTTGGTGTATCTTTTTTTTTTAGGGGTCCAGTATTTTGTTCTGCGCATTGCTCCTTGACCTTAGTCCGCATTAGATAGAATCAACACTAAAATGTTCATGAGAATCATGGTAAAATGTTTACACAACCTTACTTTGTATAATCATCCGTCACAATGTTTAAAGTCGAAGAGTTAGCTACCCTTAACACAATAGATTACATGAGGCATACAGGGAATGTGCGTTCTTCACCGTACGTATTGCCGATTGATTGATAGAACAATTCACACAATATCAAGGGCACACAATTTACTAACAATTTTAGTGGACTAATGTTCGTCTGTTTTGTTGTTATTAAATGCAAACATTTTCTTTAAAAGGTTTTCTTCTCTTGGTCGAATTAACCCCCTCTGCCCCAGCTCTATCGTAGGCCTCAATAGCGTGAGCCCTGGGGTGGTCAGCCTATTATCTTTAACCGATGACACGAGTATATCGAAGCTTGGGCATGAGTTTTCCGGTGCCATTATAGCATCGCCATTAATTATAATGAAAATCATTTTAGCAGGTGTACTTATAGATATGGAGGGAGTTAATGCATAGAGAGTGGCCCTTTCCCATTTGTTAAGAATTGGGCGAGTTATCAGGGTGGTAACTTGATAGTTATCGGAATGGAAGGATAGTATAGAGGTGGCCCTTTGATATTTGTTGAAGTTGGAAGGGATAGTATAGAGGTGGCCCTTTGATATTTATGGGATAGGGAAGTGATAGTATAAAGTTAAGCCTTTAATTTTGTGAAGTGGATAGGGATAATTTCCGAGGTGGCGGGCTGAATCCGTGGGATAGGGAGGGATAATATAAAGGTATTTTACTGATCATTTCATGGATGAGGAAGGACCCTAGTATAATTTGGCCTTTGATATTTATGATAGGGGAGGATGGCATTTCAAGGTGGCGTTTGATATTTGTGGAAGTTGGAAGGGATAGTATAGAGGTGGCCCTTTGGTATTTGTGGGAGTGGGGAGGGATAGTACAGAGGTGGCCCTTTGATATTTGTGGGAGTGGGGAGGGATAGTACAGAGGTGGCCCTTTGATGGTGCATGCAGGAACAGGGAGGGAAAGTACAAGGTGACCCTTTTTGATATTTGTGAGGAGTGGGGAGGGTCTAGCTGCTGAGGTGGCCTTTTGATATTTGTGGGAGTGAGGAGGGATAGTATGCGAGGTGGCCCTTTGATATTTGGTGGGAGTGGAGAGAGATAGTATAGAGGTGGGCGCTTCTGTGTTGGCTGCTATGCAGCATCGATAGCCCATGTTCAAACTCTCTCCGTAAACAGCAGCTCTGCGTCTCAATACTGTTTAGCTACCTAACAGTTTGCTTTATTCATAAAGTCTAACACATCAACGCGATTAAGTCGATGGACATCTCAGGAGCCACGAGTCATACATGTGCTCGAGCGAGCCGCTCTTCTGGACACTCCCTGTGACATTGCTTATCATGAGCCGCTGGTTAGCCAGCTGACTTATTGCTGAGTTGTTATCTCCCCCCCGCCCCGGGCACGGGTGATCAGTCTGAAGATGATGGCCTGCCAATCAAAGGTCGCGGAATCAAGAAGCTGTCGGGTCAATGGCGTACTTTCCATCGATCAGGTGGGATCATTGCACATGGCCCTGAGTGGGCATCGCATTAGTGGACAAGAGGCTGGGGGGGGGGGTGAAGGGGGGTTCGATGAGAGATGACAGAAGATAGAGGATGAAGTACACTGTGATGATAATTAGAGATATTATAGAGGGAGGGAGGGATCGATTTTCAATTAGAATGGAGGGCTTTCACGAAGAGCTTCGTGGTGGCTTTCTCAAAGAGCTGTGGGAAAGGCTTTCAAAGAGCTCTAGCGTATAATACATTGCATGGATATAATTGATAAAAGAGAAATTAATTGAAGGTTAAACTGTGGCAAAACCAGATAGAATGAATGTTTAACACGTAGTAAATGTATAAGATCGCTAAAGCCTAAATGTCTTGATTTAAAAGATTGCTGATAATGTTACATGACTACAATATATTCAACATTTAATATAAAATACAATGTTATTTGAATATAAAGAATATAATTTTAAAAAAGCAATTAAGCTCTGTTCCCATTCATGGACACAGGACGTGTTAGCGCATTTTCATGTTATGTATCAGTACGTGTTTAGCTTTCAGTAAATATTTGTAAATTTTGGAAATGTTTATAAAATTCAATTGTGTAATGCATATATCTCTAAAAAAAATATTATAAAGACGTTTCTTTATATTTGAAAAAAAATTATTTTCTCTTAAATCTAACTACAAGTGGTTTGTGGTTACTGAAATAGGACTCATAATTGAAAACATTCGAAATTATAGTCATTTAATCGTCCGAAAACTCCGTCAATTGTTGCATAGCTCTGATACTTTCAATTAAACTCAGAACACAAGCTTACTATTTCATTTGATGAGTTTCTTAATAAATCTTGGTGAAACTACGTGCTGCAGTATTTCGCACCAAATGAACGGGCTATTGAACGTACAAGGTGTATATATATAATATATAAGCCCCTTAGGAGCCCTGAAGCCCGGCCCTCAGAGGACCTATCGCGAAATGAACTTTTGATGTACACATGGCAGGCCAAGACCTACAAAATGATATATACATCATGGGTCTAGGACTTATAGTTGCTGAGATATAGCGATCCTTTATTAATATAGCTTATATAGTAAAAAACGGTACTAAGGCCCCTTTTACGGCCCTGATAGGTCAGATCGCGAAATGGAAAAAAGCTATTTCTTGGCAGGCCAAGACCTACAAAATGATATATACATCATGGGTCTAGGACTTATGGTTGTTGAGATCTAGGTTGTACACGGACAGACGGACGGACAGACAAAACGGGGACAATAGAGCATTTTTTTTTTCGAAAATGCTCTAAAAACAACATAAAATGTATAAAATAAAGAATAAACACAAACTGGATGTAAAACAGAATGTATCGAAAATAAAATACAAGAAAAACTACAAAAATTACGAAAGGTAAAATGGAAGTAAAATAAAAATAATAATTGTTGAAAAATACATATAATCTGTAATAACTACAGATGTATTGCTTAAAAAGATCAAATATCTTAAGACGAGAAATGCTATGCAGATATCTCATTACATATATAAATCATATATATATATATATGTATGTATATTGTCACGTAATTGTGTATGCCATTATAATGCCATGTGATGTTTTATATTGTTGTTATGTGATGATTTATTTAACGTGCCGTGAGTTGTTGCTGAGATACACCACATTATGTATTGGTTGTACAACTTACGTGTCATCACGTGAATCATCTTTCTTGTGTACCTTGTAAGTAGGCGTGTTCAGGGGGGGGGGCGTTTCTCACATGTCAATATAATGCTAAGTCAAAATAGTTGACTGATAAGGCCAACAAACAATAACACAAAATTACGAGGCACACACACACAAACACACTGATAGATAGATAGATAGTTAGATAGATAGATATATAGATAGATAGAATAGAATAGATAGATAGATAGATAGATAGATAGATAGATAGATAGATAGATAGATAGATAGATAGATAGATAGATAGATAGATAGATAGATAGATAGATAGATAGATAGATAGATAGATAGATAGATAGATAGATAGATAGATAGATAGATAGATAGATAGATAGATAGATAGATATCCCGGTAGATATAAATATATATACGGATATTTTAATAAAATAACCAATGGGAACATTCAGAGAAGTGAAACAAATCAGATGTAGATTTCATTTTCCTGTCTTTTGAATTGCCGGCAGACATAACGTCAGAATCTAATTCTGAGAAATTCTGATTTTTCTCTCTGGTTGTTTAGTAAAGGTTTAAAAATAGCACAAGCTTTCAATTCTGTTAACTGGTATGGTGATGCAAGAAAGTGTATTTCATTCAACCTGATCAGTTATATATATATATATATGGGTAGAGTTTATGTTAAAATTGACACATTCCCATTATTGTTACTATTGAGAGATATTTTTTTTATAAAGAAATACAGGTATGTGTCTTATATTACGTCAAACTTTTTTTGTGCATTTTCTTAGTTGTAAGACTAGTAACTAATATTTTTATTTGAAGATTGTAGCTTTTATCAGAATGTTTGTGTGTGAGGGTTGGATTGGGGCTGGAGGGGGGGGGGTCGGGTCGAATAGAAATTACGTCATGGCATGACTTAATTTTGTAGGAAATTTGGTTGTGTGTCACTGATTATAAAATAGAGCTCTTGTCACATACATACACACTCATACACACACACACACACACACATATATATATATATATATATATATATATATATATATATATGTTGTATATAATTATCTGGGAACATGAAAAGACAAGCCCAGAATGTATAATTAGCTCCATATGATGGCGAGCATAAATTATTCAAAATGGCGAACTCTTGAGGGATTACATTAATTGCTGATTAGATTTTTTTATTGTTTATTCTGCTAGAGCGTAAAGTCGGGAGGACGAGCTCTTAATATTTCTGCACGTCTGTCGCTGTGTATGTCAGTCGGACTGTCTGCCAGTCAACTGGTGTGAATCAAGGCGGTTAGATTACTAGCTTCCTTTGTATAAATGTCTGTCAATCTCAGTGACTCCCAAATCTGTAGACCAGCAGAACACAGTGCTCCGCGAATGCCCTTCTGTCGAAACATATATATATATATATATATATATATATATATATATATATATATATATATATATAGGTATGTGTTTTATGTTGCACAAAAAAAGAAAAGGGGGACGTATCCAAGCAACTGTTTGTTTAGGTTCTTCAATTAAGGAGTTTATTTTTTTTTTGTTTTGATTTTGAATAAGCCCATGATTTTGTTTTAACTGCGCCTTCCCTGCGTTAAAGCTGGTTACTGTAATAACTCAGATGAAAAATAAATTTCTAAGCTTAATGTTACGCGATTTCTAATGTATTGTTTGTCTGTCTGTCTTTCTTGTTTTTAGAGCATTTTCGAAAAAAAATGCTCTATTGTCCCCGTTTTGCCTGTCTGTCTGTCTGTCTGTCATCACCCTAGATCTCAATAACCATAAGTCCTAGACCCATGATGTATATATCATTTTGTAGGTCTTGGCCTGCCAAGAAATAGCTTTTTTCATTTCGCGATCTGACCTCTCAGGGCCGTAAAAGGGGCCTTAGTACCGTTTTTTACTATATAAACTATATTAATAAAGGAACGCTATATCTCAGCAACTATAAGTCCTAGACCCATGATGTATATATCATTTTGTAGGTCTTGGCCTACCATGAACTGGCTTTTTTCCATTTTGCGATCTGACCTCTCAGGGCCGTAAAAGGGGCCTTATAAATTGCTGTTTTTTTACTATATAAGCTATATTAATAATGGACCGCCCTATATCTCAGCAACCATAAGTCCTAGACCCATGATGTATATATCATTGTGTAGGTCTTGGCCTGCCAAGTGTACATCAAAAGTCCATTTCGCGATTTGACCTCTCAGGGCCAAAATATAAGAGATTGTTATGTACCGTTTTGCTTATATTTTAAATATAAATAATAAAAGCTAATCAAAGGGGCGTAATCATTATTTATTTTTGTAACAGTTATTCAACATGACTTACTTGTCCTTTTAATATCTTTTTTTGAGATATATGCATTACACAATTGAATTTATAAACATTTCCAAAATTTACAAATATTTACTGAAAGATAACAAACGTACTGAAAATGCGCTAACACGTCCTGTGTCCATAATGGAACAGGCTTAATTGCTTGTTTTTTCTGTCTGTCTGTATTCATTTCGGTTAAGGTTTTCAGTTGGTATTTCTATTGTATTTGTCAGCCTGACTGTTTGTATTTCTGGCTGTCTGTCATGTTCAATGCATTAAATACCTCTGCATGAGCTGATTCATGGCGTTCACAAATCCACTGGCTATTCCGGGTAATTAAACTTCAATTTCACGTCATTCTGTCCTTCCCTTAAGATCAAAGAACAAAAAATTAAATCGAAAGAAAAGCCAACCTTTAAACTTCACAACACACACACAGCACTCACACACATACATCAGAAACTTTAAACTTCACAACACACACAGCACTCACACACATACATCAGTAACTTTAAACTTCACAACACACACACAGCACTCACACACATACAGCAGTAACTTTAAACTTCACAACACACACACATCACTCATACACATACATCAGTAATTTTAAACTTCACAACACACACACAGCACTCACACACATACATCAGTAGTTTTAAACTTCACAACACACACACAACACTCACACACATACATCAGTAATTTTAAACTTCACAACACACACAGCACTCACACACATACATCAGTAATTTTAAACTTCACAACACACACAGCACTCACACACATACATCAGTAACTTTAAACTTC